>JAODAL010084571.1:0-10875 GCA_025379985.1 Phyllomedusa bahiana
GGCCCCTTTTCCCCAAACCAAAAACCCGGGCTCAAAAAATTTTTGTGAAAAAGAGCAAATCCCTTTTAAAAAAAAATGACATTTGCCCTAAAGACTTTTTGGGGTTTTTCCCACCTGCTAAAAATTTTGGAAAAACTTTTTTTCATTATCCCAACAAACTGGTGACAGTCACAGAAAAAAATGTGTTTGGGTTTTTTTACTCTGGGTCATTTTTGCTTTATTATGTTTTTTGCTTTCCACAGATTTAAAGGGGACAGTCCCTTTAAATTTACAGGGCCAAATTTGGTTACTGACACCGGGGTTTTTTTAGAAACTTCCTACCTAGTTTCCAGGGTCCCTTTTCATTGATGTTTGGTATTGAACCCTACATTTAAATCCTAAAACCTACGGGATGCGCATTACTGAGGGGCCCTTTTCCCGGGTTTTTAACGCCCCTACCAGGGGGTTTTACCTGCATTTTTTAATTTCCTGCGTTTCCTGCTTGCCAAACCAGTTTTCCTACGGTCGGGGATTTCCTGCTAAAAGGGTCTACGGCGGGCCCTCCCTTTGTTACCTGTCCCGGAGAACGTCCAAACCGCCAGCACTTTCGGCGTAAAACCCGGGCGAGAAGCCTGGAACGGGGGTACGACCTTGGGGTCCCCGCCTAAGTCCATCCATTTTTGAAAAGGGCCCTTCCGGGAAGACCGGGGCCCCCCAAAAACCCCACTCCCTGCTGTGATTTTGCATCTATCCCTTTCCGCTCGCAGTGGTCCGGGGGACCCCCAAACCCGGTTTCCCTTAATCATAACACTGCAGATGTAAAAATCTAGTGGAAAATGCAAATAAACTTTTTCTTTAAGGGCCCAAAAAATAGGGGCCTTATGGCCATGTACACATTTAGACAGCTTTCATGGGGGGTTGTTCGCCCATGTTTTAAAAATTGTATATGAAAATGATGAAATACAAAAAAAGGGCTCCTAATCCTTTTGCTTTGGGTTGCCTGAACTACCAAAAAGGGGGAGCACAGGGAAAACCCATATTTTACTCACAAAGTTAAACACAAACCCAAACCCTTTTCAGTTTTTCACTACTTTTTAAAACAATTTCCCTTTTCTCTAACAGATTGTTTTAATTTGGCAAAATTCACCCCCCGCTTGTTTAATCCCTGAATCCCCCCAATACATTTAGGAGATCCAAATTGGTTTTTAAAACAGTCCTCCCATTATTTTTGTTCACATTTTTGACATCATGAGCCCGAAGACAACAACCTTACAATTGTAAAAAGAAACCATGTCAGGCAGGTTTGCCCCTCAAACTAAAAGGGCCCCACTGAGCTTATAGTGCCACAGATTTTTTATAAACAGGTTCAACAAAAAATACAGAAGACTGGAAAGTCACAAAAAAGTCAAAGAAGGGGACATCCTTTAGCTAACATCACACACTGGTAAACCGCTTTTTTTGAAGGCAAGGCCCTGCAAACGGGGTAAAATGAAGTCACACAACCCAGGCGGGGGTTTAAGGGTAGGTGAAGGGCAACCAGTGTCCCCCGTCAACCAAATTCTTTAACTTTTTTAAAACGGAGGGGATTTCTTTCCCTCCCTTTCCCTCAAAAGAGCCCCTCCTTGTGTTAGGAAAAGAATCGGGAAGGGGGCAAAGGGCAAGGGGATCGGGGGCAGCAGAGAAAAGGGGACAGATAGGTAAGTTAACCTTTTTTTACCAAAAAAACGGGGGTTCCCAAAACACAAAAAATTTCTCCATTTTAAAACAATTTCAATTTTTGGGAAATTTGCAACTTGATTTAAAAGGGTTTATTCCCCGTTTCCACAAAAATTGGGGGGCCCAGGGCCAAATTTTGGGGGAATGCCACCCAATGTGGGGGCCAGGTTTGAAAGGGTCCAATTTCTGGGGACAAATCGGGGAAAATTTGGGGGCCCCCAAAAGCCGGGTGATCAAAAAAAGAGGGGTTGGGGGTTTTGGGTTGGGGGGGCTTTAGGCCTCGTTCACAACCCGGCCCTTATTTCAGAACTTTTTAAAAACGGTTTTCCAAAATGTAAATACGTTCAAAAACGTTGAAAATCATTTTTGCAAATAGGTTCTCTAAGTTTTGGCACTATTTGTAACTAAAATTTCCCGAGGGAAATTTCACCATCTACAATCATTGTAGGGGGTTTAAAAACCGCCCCGGAAAGGGAATTTGACATGTAAAAATTTTTTTTTTCCGCCCGGGATTCCCGTCGAAAATCCGCGGCGGCAACCCGGGAACCGGAGTTTTTGCGTCGTGTGAACGCCCGCGCCGTATTTTTTTATGAAATCAATAGAAAATGGGGCTGTAAATTATTTTCGGACGGTTTTGCCGACGGTTTTTTTCCCGTCGGAAAAATCCGTCCGAAATAACCGGTAACGGGGCCTTATTCTCCATTCTTTTTCTATAGAGTTCAGAACTCCGTAAAAACAAAATGCAACAAGCCCTTGGAAAATTTCAGGGGCCCGTTCCGAGAAATGTGAACCCACAGAGGTGAGACCCCCCCCTATACACATTGATGGCATGCCCAATTGGGAATTTTTCCCCTTTCATGAGTAAATTTGGAAACCCCCCCCATTAACGGGTGAAAATTTTTAAAAAATTCTGTCCTATGGGGCATTAAAAAAAAAGGGGAATTTTTGGGGTTAAATTTTCTAATCCTTTCCATGCTTCACGTGTAAAACACTCAAGTGTCAAGTTATATACTTTTTTTGGTATTTTCGGGCCCTTCCCTTTAATGCAACGTGTGGGTTTAAAGGAAAAGGAGGCCAAAACTCCCACCTGAAAGGTTATAACCAAAACCCCTCCAGTACCTCACGGGGTAGTTTTGGTGCACAGACCTGCAAAAAGGTCATCCAGCAGAATACTTGTCTTCACGCAAAAAATCCAGGGTTTGCCCCAGAAACGCTCTGCTTAAAAAACCCGGGTTTTTTTACTTTTAATTTCCCCTTTAAAAATTTTAAAAAACCCTTTTTTAGGGCCAAGGGAAAAGAACAAAAAACTGCTTACTTTTTTTAAAAAAAGCATTTAAAGAAATGAAAGCAAAGACTAATAAATGTTAGTAGAAAGTTGTTTAAACCCCTTAAACCCGACCCCCCCCCCGCCCTTTTGGCGGGGGGAAATTTCATTTCTTTCAAACTGCAGAAATTTGTCTTTTGGCGCGCTTCAGACATCGGGGGTTTTGCGTTCCCTGGCCCGCAGCAGCTGTTTTCCCAACAGCCCTGACCCCAGCGCAGCTCCTCCCAAAGCGCCATTGGGGGGAAAAAACTCTGCCCCCGGTGTTTTAAGCCTTTAAATTGCCGCTTTCGTTACCGCGGGCGCAATTAAGGGGTTTTTCCCGCTTCGTGGGGTTTAATTTTCAAAATTTCCCGGGAAAACCCGACCAACCCGGGGGACCAACGCACTTTCAGCCCGGGGGAAACCTTGAGAAGCCCCGGGATGTCGTGAAAAAAAGACGTGACAGGGCGGGCTGTGAGTTTTCCCCTTAACATTTAACCTGTCAAACTGACACAGATTAAAATTTAAATTAGATATTTTAATGCTAAAAAATTTCCCAAAAGTGTAAAAAAAGTAAAACAATTCCCTTTTCAGGGGAATTTAAAAAAAAACGTAAAAAACAAAACAAAAAAAAAAAGTGTAAAAAAAAAATAAATAAAAAAAAAAAAAAAAAATTTTTAAATAAAAAAAAAATTTGGGCCAAATTAACCCCTTACCCCGGGGGCCATTTTTGGCCTCCCCGACAGAGCCCTATTTTTAAAAATCTGTCAGGGTTTCACTTTATTTGAGAATAACTTTTTGCCCATTTTTAAAAACCCTACCCCTTTGGATTCAGAGATTGTTTTCTCGTGACACATTGTGTTTTAAAAATATTAAGAAATTTTGGTCCAAAAAATGTTTGTTTTTTTTGTGAAAAAATAAAATTTATGGGGGAAAAAATTTAAAAAATTTTAAACCAAATTTTAAAACTTAAAAAATTTCCCGGGCATGAAATTTAAAAGTTTTCCCCAACTCAAAAAAAGTTTAAAAATACCCAATCTACCTATTTTCTGCGTATTTTGGGCAAAATTTTTTTTAAAAATGTTTTTTTTTTTTTTGGCGACATTAGGGGGCTTAAAAAATTTTTGTATTTAATTTTTCCAAAATTTTCAAGAAAATTTCCCAATAAACATATTTTTAGGGACCAGTCCATTTAAAAAAGTATTTTAAATTCCCTTTTGTTTTGTTAGAAAACCCCCAAAAAAAGACCTCATCTAAGAAACACACCCCTTAAAGATTCAAAACAGCTTTTTAAAAGTTTTTTAACCCATTGGGGTTTTTCACAGAAATTAAAGAAAAGTGGAAGGGGAAATTTCAAAATTTTTTAATTTTTTTTTGCTTTTTTTCAATATTTAGGGAAATTATTGACAAGAATAGGTAAATTTGATCGGGGAAATGAAAAATTAATTTTGATTCCCCAGTTTCCCTGCCTTTTCCCAGAGAAAATCCCAAAATATGGGGGCCCTAGTGCATTTTTTGGGCTAAAACCAAACAAGCCCCAAATAGGAGGACACCTTTTTAAACTCGGGGGGGCCCTTTTTTAAATTAAAATTTTTTTATTTGGGGGCCCCAATTTCGGGTTTTTCCCGGACACCCTAAGGTTTTCCAAAACGTAATAAATCCCCCCAAAAAAGACCCCTTTTGGGAAAAAACTACCCCCCTTAAAACGGAAATATCCGGGAAGGGGGAAAGTGATATATCACCCCCCGGCCCTTTCACAAATTTTTTTACGTGGGGCTCTGAAAAAAAAAAAATTTAAAATTTTTTTTCCAAAAATTTCTGCAATTTTAGCTAAAATTTTTTAATTTTTAAAAAGGGAATTTCTTGGAAAAAAACCCCCAAAAATTTGGGTTTTAAACGCAAATTTTTTCCAAGTTCCGGGGAAAAACCCCTTACATGTGGGGGTAAACTGCTGTTTTGGGGGGCATGGCAGGGGGGAAAAAGGGGGGGGAGTGCTATTTGGCTTTTTGGCGCACAGATATTGGGGGGGCCCTGTCCCATCTCCCCAAAACCCCCCAAAAATACTAAAAAAAAAGGGGAAACCTTCCAGAATTTGCTCCATTTTGGATTCAACGGGGCCCCCAGGGATCTCACCTTTAAAGGGGGGTATTTTTCATTTTTGGGGGAAAAGGTTTCCCCAAATTTGTTTTTAGCATTGGGGGATGGAAAAAGGAGGGGGGAAACGCAGTTTTCCGCCATTTTTTTTTTTTGGGCTTCATTTTTCAGTATTTTTCCAAAACGGGATAAATGACGGGGGAAAATTTAAAAAGGGGGTCGGTAACCAAATTTCAATGAAATAAATTTTTTTATAGTTTTTTAAAGTTTTTTTTTTCTTTTACACAATAGAAGGCGAGTTTTTAAAAAAAGTTTTCTTATTAATTTTTCTATTTTGACAGCCATAAACTTTCTTAATTTTTTGCAATGGAGCTGCTTGTGGGGTTGTTTTTAGAGGTGAGTTTTATGTTTTTATTGATACCACTACGGGGGCATATGATGCTTTGATCACTTTTTTTTAAGGGTTTTTTTTGAAAGCAAATTTTGTACAAAAAACAGCAATCCCTTTGGGAGTGTTTTTTTTAATTTTTTTTTTTTTTAAGCGGGCACTTTGTCCTATAAATGACATTTCTAGTTTTTACTCCCGCAGGTTTTTTTATAACGGGTTTTCAGCGAAACCACATTTTTATTTTGTTTTTAAAGTTTTTAAATGCCCTTTTTCACAATAAAAAACACATTTTTTTGAAAAAGGGAAAAAACGTTTTTGGCAAACACCGCAGTCTGATAGCCATAAAATTTTTTTATTTTCTGTTTATGGAGCGTAAAAGGGCTTTTTTTTTTCGGGAAAGATTTTACCCTTTTTTTGGGGAATAATTTTTTGGGGGGCAAACTTAAGATCGCTTTTTAAATTTTGTTTTTTTTGGGAAAGGGAGGTTTAAAAAAAATACTGCAATCCTAGCAGTGTTTTTTAAATTTTTAAAAAGCCCTTCACCGGGAGTATCCGTGAAAAAGTTTGTTTTTTTCCGGGGGGTTGAGACGATTAAAACGGGATAACCCCCAAATTTTTTGTAAGTTTTTTTTTTTTTGAAGCACAATTTTTTTGAAAAAAAAATGTTTTTTTTTGTGAAAAAATTTAAGCATCGCTATCTTCTAATAGGCCCCGAACCCTTTTTTTTTTTTTCCGTATACAACTTTTGTAAGGGCTTTTTTTTTTGCGGGATTTAACTGACTTTTTTTTTGGCATCACTTTGATGTTGTAAAGATTTTTGGTTACTTTTTTCTCCATTTTATGTCGGGGGGTTTAACAAAAATCGCTATTCTGGACTGTTTTTTTGGGGGTTTTTTTTTTCGGCCCTTCACCGTAAAGGGTTTTAATTTAAAATTTACAGATTTATAGGGTGGGTCGAAAGCACCCGATACCAAATATGGGTTTTTTATTTTTTATTTTTGATCTTTTTTAGGGCATTGGCTTTTTTTAAAAGGGGGAAAAAGGGGGATGTACTTTTTTTTATTTATTTTTTGTGTTTGTGTTTTACTTTTTTTTTCACTTTTTTTTTTAAATTTTTCATACTTTTTTCACTTTCCCCCCCGGGGGGGGAAATTTCAAGAACGATCCCTCCCGATCATTTATGCCTTTGGGAAAACACATACAGCTTATAGCTGTATCCTGGCTCCATGGGAACTGTCCGTCACGCGGCCCCAATGCATTGTGGGCAACGTTACGCCCCCAACAACCCGGATGCTGTCCTTCCCCGTCCGGGCTGTCCCCGGTAGAGACCGGTAACGGCCTTTAGCGCCCCTTTACTTCCCCCGAGAAACACGGGGGGCAAAAGGGGCACACCCCCTCCGCCCGCACCGCAGTCGCGACCTAAAGAGTCCCCACATCGGGGGGTTAATCCCCCCCCGGCCGAGCGCACTCCGGCCGTGGGGGATGCGGCATGATTTCCACGGGAAAAAACGCGGTTTCCCGCCGCGATCCCTTGGGGGGCGCCTCCGCTTTGAAACCCCCAAGATTGGGCCCTGACGTACTCATACGGGAATTTTGCGGGAACCCCCAAACCCCAAAATTTTCCCAAAAGTACGGCAAAAGTCGGTAAGGGGTTTTAAAAACAAAAAAAACCCCAACACTTATTAGGTTATCCCCCACACGGGTTTAAAAAACCCGTAGGGAATTTAAACAAAAAGTTTTTTAAGTGTTTAAAAGTGAATGGTTTAAAAAAAAAATTAAAAAAAAAAAATTTAAAAAAAAAAAATTTCCAAACAATTAATTTTTAACCTTTAAAAATATTCCCCATAAAGTACAGCTTGTCAGAATAAAACAGGCCCATACCCAACCCGTTCCCTTGAAAAAATAAAAAATTTTTTCAAAAAGGCAAAAACCCAAAAAAAAAAGTTTTTGGGCTTAACACATTTTTTAGGCTGCGGCTTTAAAGGGTAAAAAAAAATAAAACAAAGGTTTTTTTGCCTTCTGTTTAACCTTCCCGAAAAATTGGCATTTTTCCCAAAAATCCCCAAAATTTTCCAGAGATGTCCTTTTTTTGGGGGTTTTTCCCCATAAGGGTGCTCTTTAAGACTTAAAAAACACCAGAAAAAATGCAAGTTTAAAAACTTTAAAAGAAAAAAAAAACAAAACAGAAAAATCTGTGTAACTCATGAAACACCATGAATTCAAAACGGGAACGAAAAATTGTATGTAAAAGAGGCTTTGGAGAATCTTCACAAAGGGTGGGATTTCTGAGATTTTTTGAAAAATTTGGGAAAATCCCTTTTTGCAACTCTGGAAAAACTGCACCAAATTTTTGGGAGTTTTTTGGGGGCAATTTTTTGTCAAATTTTAGAGCAATTATAAAAAAGGGAATTTAATGTCAGAGCTCATTTTTTTAAAATTTATTGCACAAAAATGGTACACTGGGGGCATAGATGCTTTTTACCACATTTTTTTTATGGGTTTTTAAAACAGTCCCCTTTTGATTTTTTGCAAAACATAAAAAAGGGAAAAAAGGGTTTGGCTTACAATGAAAAATTATTGGTTTCAAATTAAGCAATTTTAAGTAGTGTAAAAAGTAAAAACAAAAATGTCTTTAAGATGCTCTACATTCCCTCATTTAGCGAGAGCCAATTGGGGCATTTTCAGGCTGTCCCAGTCTAGGTTTTAAAAATGTGTAAATATTTTGACAGTTTTTAAATAAGTGTCCCTCAAGGTGTTTAAAAATTCCCCACTGGGCCCCCATTTTTGCTGCTGTTTCACAGCATTGAAACCCGTACATCAAAAAAAACAACCAAAAAAATTTTAAAAATTTTGGGTTTTTAATTTCCCAATTGAATTTAACGGGGGAAAAAATTTTTAACAAATCGCAGTGGCTATAGATTTAAAATCTGCAACCATAAGGGCAAAACTGCTTTTGGAAATCCAGTGTAAACATGGTTTTACATAACGCCTTTTTTTTCCAAAAACCAACCCTTTTAAATCCCGTAATTTTGGATTTTGAAGCAAATTTTAATGTAGAATTGCTTAAGACAAAATGGAAAAAATTTTAAAAACGTTTTTACTTTGTGAATTTTTGGGGGGCAAAACTGAAAAAAAAAGATTTTTTTCAGGATAAGAGGGTTCACTTTTTACTGCGATAACCTAGGGGGATTTCAGGCGATTAACAGTCTGTCGGCTTCTTCCCCTACGGTGGTACGGTTGCTTCGGCATTTTGTGCTACGAAGTCTGTCTTTGAATGCGTGGGTAGTGGCAGAGCATGTACCAGGAGTTCAGAACTCCATAGCTCAGGGTTCCCCAACCGCCGAGCAGCGGACCGGCACCAGGCCAATGCGCATCCTCTGCCGGTCCACAGCCCGGTTATAATCGGCTGCGAAGAGTTAGCAGCTGTGCGCAGTGTGCAACTGCATCACTATAGAGAAAGGAGGGGTGGCTCACTACCGTCCCCGCTTTCCCTATTGCTGTAGATGCGGCCCTCAGTGAGCCCGCATCTACAGCGATCATCAGCGGCGCAGGGAGTGTGATGAATCAGTGTCGTCACCCCCCCTGCGCCGCGGGATCACGCCGGACGCCGGGTCCTGGAGGGAGCAGCTCTTCTGGGATTGAGGAATGGTGAGTAAGTAACTTTTTTTTAATTAAAAAACTAGCCTGGGTATATATAGGGGACATATCTACCTATATACTGGCTATGGGGGCATATCTACCTATATACTGGCTATGGGGGCATATCTACCTATATACTGGCTATGGGGGCATATCTACCTATATAATGGCTATGGGGGCATATCTACCTATATAATGGCTACATGGGGCATATCTACCTATAGTGGCTATAGGGGGCATATCTACCTATGTAATGGATACATGGGGCATGTCTACCTATATGATGGCTATGGGGGCATATCTACCTATGACAGAGCTGATTACATATGTATATTATATACTTGTATAATGCTGACCCACACAGCTGATCAATATTACTGCAGACTGATTATCAGCTCTGTGGGTCAGCATTATTTATGTAATACTGAACCACAGAGCAGACAATCAGTCTCCAGTTCTAAAATACTGGTTACCACCATACTATGCACCCAAATAAACCCCTTATACAGCTTATTGGGTTTTTGTGTGTGTGTTTCTAAACATCCAACCCCCTCCATAACCCTGCCCTAATAACCCCGCCCCATTGGCCGTGGAAAACTGGTCTTGCATATAACCGGTCCCTAGTGGAAAAAAGGTTGGTGAATGCTGCCATAGCGGATTCTCTTTTTCTTGCTTACAGTGGGACGGCTTCCGCACCTTAGCTCCGGAGACAGCAAGCGAGGGAGAAGATTGCACCCGTCAGCTTTGGAACGTGGTCTTCGGGACGCAGGGCATCTGATTCATGGGCCACTGGCAGGTGAGACTTGGTTGGCTTATGACACTGCCTGGCAATTGTGGGCTAACTGGGTTTTGGCGCTGGGGGATGTGTTTTCTTATGAGGATATGGTGGGTGCCCTGTTGTGTTGGTTAGTTTGGGCTGAAAATGAGGGTTGGTCGTGTCAAACGTTTTTATATTTTTTAGCAGCCGTGGCTTTTGGATTTTATTTTTGAGGATTTTTTTTAATATGCACATAGCAAACTATTAAATCTTTATGTAACAAAAGCATGTAATTTTTTAGCATAATATACAAATATTAGGGGTTTCCCTGGGCATCACCACCCTCTCACGTCTCTAAGCAAAGGTTACCGAAAGCCATCCTCAGCTACTTAAAGATTCCCTACCACATATATTTATCACCAATGAATAGGATTGGTGATAAGTGTCTGATCGCTGGGGGTTGACCACTGGGATCCCCACCAATTGCTATAATGGGAACCCTGGATCCCTGTCCCTCCTCGCTATGCTTGTACAATCACAAAGTCTTTGAACAGAGCAGTGATTAAACATGTGCTCCGCTTCTCCATCTAAAGTCTGTTTGACTGAAGATAGAGGAGCAAAGCTCTGCAACTCAGCAATTATTATAGGTCCAAGCGGTTGGATCCCCAGCGATCAGAACCCAATCAGCTATTACCAGTGGATAGGTGATAAATCCTTAAAGCTAACATGTCACGGATGCTGGCACAATATCCTCTACATGTGTATAGCTGTGTATGTCAGTATGGAACATGAAATGAACAGAGGTGCACAAGACCTTATTAGAGCTTCTCCTGATTCCTAAAAGATGATCTACATCCTTTCAGCTTTGCTGACAGATTTTGTATGATTTCCATGAGACTTTTTTCATAAAAAAGGAAACATGATGCAATTTTATGTGGTCTCGTCTATCTTTAGGATGTGTTTGTTTTGCACATCCCCTTTTTTTAGACACTGTTTAAA
>JAODAL010084572.1:0-10875 GCA_025379985.1 Phyllomedusa bahiana
AAAACCCCATGATCCCAACATGTACTGTGACATACTGAAGCAGAGCATAATCCACACCCTTCAGAAACTGGGCTGCAGGGCAGTATTCCAACATAATAACGACCCCAAACACACCTCCAAGACCACCACTGCCTTGATAAGAAAATGAGGGTAAAGGTGCTAGACTGGCCACGCATGTCTGCAGACCTAAACCCTATTGAGCAAGCCCAACATGGGCCGTACCAACCCCATGTTTAAGCTGTGGAGGGACAGGGGTGTGAAATATGCAGAACACATAATGCACATGGGGGAGAGAAGGTGGTTGTCCCCTTCTGAAATCAAAACCAAATTCTCCCTTCCATCGGCCCATATTTTTGCCGTGCTACAAGTCCTCTCCTTCTGTAAATCTAAACTTAGGAATCTTTCAAGGGTATGTGCCCCCAATGGGTTTGATTCTCTGTTGAGATGCCACAATTCATCTTTCACCCTCTCGCGCATCTACAGTATTTTGAGGGAATGGGATAGAGGTAAAAGAGGCGAGTCTCCCTTCACGAAATGGGGGCGTACGTTGGATGACCCTGACCTCCCAGATAAAATCCTGTCGGGCCTAGGTAAAATCCGCAAAGAAGTGATATGCGAGAGTTGGAGGGAGACCCATTTTAAGATAATTCACAATGCTTATTATGGTTTTAACCTCCCCCCTACGCCCAAATGCCCTGATAGGCGCCAATCTTGCCCCAAATGCCAGGCTCTGGCCACCACCATGTGGCATGGATTATGGCAATGCCCCTCTACGTAGCTGTTTTGGGACCATTTCATTGACTATGTGCGACAGCACTGGCGAGTCACTTTAACCAAGACTTATGACCTATTGATCTTCCACTACACCAGACCCCCGGAGGATGGGGAACCTAGGGACCAGGCCGCAAAACATGTTCCCAGTATAGCTCACATAGCAACTTTGTTGGCTAAGCGCTGTCTCTTACTTTACTGGCTGAAACCACAAACTCCACCCCTGTCTCTGTTAGTGGATAGTCTGAAGCAATACATGATTGCAGACAAACTTGAAACAGAACGACACAAAGAAATGCGTACAGAGAGGATTTTTAAAAAATGGAAACCTTTTATTCTTTCACACTTTCCAAACAAGAGACAACCCAGTTGACGTCTTCTTTCCGTTACACGGGCTGGTCTGCGAGGGAGGCCTTATTGGGCACCTTGGGAGCTCGTGAACAATGATGACTCTCCCCCCCCTCCCTCCCCTCCCTCCCCTTCCCTTCCCTTCCCTTCCCTCCCACCTTAATCCAATTAACTCTGTTCTAAGCTTCCACTCCTTTTGATACACACCTCGCAGAGGTGTCTACAGAGTCAGCTGATGGACCCAATTCTCCCCACCCCTTTGCCCTTGGGTGACCCACTCCCCTTAGGGCAATAATGAATTTCGCTGCTAGGAGGTCAGAACAGAATTTTCTCCCTATGCCATAATGTGACAGCTCAGACTCACTTTTGTCCCTTTTGTTAGGGTTGTTAAAATTTATTTTATTTCATTTATTTATTTATTTTTTATTTTATTTTTTTTCCCATCATATTATTCAACCGCTTTATTATTCCATGTTCTCTGCTACACCTAAAGTTTCATTATGTTTTGTAAAATGATTTATTCGCTAGGCCTTCCATGCTTTTACTAGTTCTTCAACTCTTTGCCAAAGATACATGAAGTTCTAGTGATTATCAATATGATGTGTTTAACATGTGCTTGTCGCTAACATTCTTTCTCTGTATGGAAAGCCATAATCTTTCTTATGTACTGTGTTCATTTCTTCTTGTTGGATTATTTCTGAATATTTTCTTTGATCTCTTGTTAATATATATGAAAAAGCAAATTAAATATGTTAAAAAAAAAAAGACATTTAATATTGGAACCATGTCCTGTGGTCAGATGAGACCAAGAGAAACAAGTTTGGTTCAGATGGTGTCAAGCATGTGTTGCGGCAAAACAGGTGAGGAGTACAAATACAAACGTGTTTGCCTACAGTCAAGCATGGTGTGGGAATATCATGGTTTAGAGCAGATGATGCTGTCGGCTGTGGGGGGCTACAGTTCATTGGGAACCATGAATGCCAAATGTACTGTGACATACGAGCAGAGCTAATCCCCACCCTTCGGAAACTGGGGTTCAGAACAGTATTCCAACATAATAAAGGGCCCCAAAAAACACCTCCCAAAACACCACTGCCTTGATAAAGAAAATGAGGGTAAAGGGCTGGGCGGCATGATGTCGCAGACCTAAACCCTATGGCATCTGTGGGGATTCTCAAAGTGAAAGAAAAGGGGCAAAAGGGCTCAAACATCCACCGCTCATGATGTTTTCATGGAGGAGTGGAAGAGGATTTCAGTGGGTTCAACTTGTTTAGAGAGTTAAGGTACTGGGAAATAAAGTGGCCCACAAAAAATATTGACACTTAGGGCATAATGTGTCCATTTTCACTTCGGGGTGTACTCACTTTTGTTGCCAGTAGATTAGACATTGATGGCTGTGCGTTGAGTTATTTTAAAGGAACACCAAATTTACCCTTTTCTACAAGCTGTACACGGGACTACTTTTACATTTTTTCCATTGGTTTTAAAATTCACTAGATTCACTGGATTTAAAAATATGTTGAATCTACCAAAGGAGTGTCTCAGTTTCCTGTACATTCAATGTACGGGAAAGTGGCAAATCTGAAAATTGACCACGATTTTTAGAACAAATCTGAGCCAAAGACTAAAATTTTTTAGAGATTGTCAAAAATTGTCAGAGAATGTAAGAAAGACAATTGTCCCACAATTATCAGAGATAAACGTCCTACAGAAAATTATCAGAGAGACAACTCTGCAACAATTATGAGAGACAATTTGCCTTTTTTCCATTTGTTTTTAAAATTCTAAGATAAAAGACATTTAATATTGGATCCATGTCCTATGGTCAGATGAGACCAAGAGAAACATATTTTGGGTTTAGATGGTGTCAAGCATGTGTCGCGGCAATCAGGTGAGGAGTACAAATACAAGCGTGTCTTGCCTACAGTCAAGCATGGTGGTGGGAGTATCATGGTTGAGGGCAGCATGAGTGCTGCCGGCTGTGGGAAGCGCTACAGTTCATTAGGGGAACCATTATTATTATTATTATTATTATTTATTTTAACGCGCCATTGATTCCAGGGCGCTGTCCCAACGAGGGGGTTTTACATCCCCTAACCCAAAGTCAAACTGACAGAAAAAGGGATAAGGGAAAATTGGCACGACAGAGGGGAGAGGGGAAACCCCCTACCCGCGGGGGGCCCTTAAAATTTCTACAAGGAGGGGGAAAGAGCCCGGATGGTGGGGGGCCAGAATGCCCTGTGGAGGAAGAAATTTACAATTTTTAGTAAAGGGTTATGGGAAAGCCTGAAAGAAAGGGGTTTTTTTCCATTTGTTTTTTGAAGCTGGTAAAAGGGGGGGGGGACCTGGGGGGGGGGGGGGTGAAAAGGGGAAACCATGAATCCCCAACTTGAAACTTTTGACCTACTAAAGCAGAGAATAATCCCCCCCCTTTTCAAAAACCTGGGCTCCCGGGTTCAGTTTTCCAACATAATAAGGGCCCCCAAACCCCCCCAAAAACCAAACCCACCACTCCCCTTCCCTAAAAAAAAATGGGGGGTTTAAAGGGTGCTTAAACGGGCCACGCATGTTTTCAAAAACCCAAAACCTAAATTCTTTTAGCTTTCTGGGGGGCCCAACCTCAAACGGTAAGGGGAAGGGCACAATTTTCACAAAGCTTTCCACCGACCCTAAAATGTTGCCCATGTGGGGATTTGGAAAAAAGGATTTCAGTGGCTGAAAACCTTTTTACAGAAATTAAAGGCCCGGGGCTGGAAAAATAATGGGGGCCACAAAAAAATATTGACATTTTAAGGGCCACATGTTAAAACCCCTTTTTTAGGTCCCAAAACTCACTTTTTTGCACATAGGTTACTAGGGGTAAAAGATGAGTTTTTGCCCCAAAAACAGGTTCTTTACTTTGGGGGCCCAAAGGGCACAATTTTCCTTTTTCCAATTTTGGGTTGTACCACCTTTTTTGCCAGTTATTTTTAAAAACATTAAATGACTGTTGTGTTTGATTTTTTTTTGGGGGGGGAAAAAAAAAAAATTTGGGTCAGTTCAAACAAAGCTTAAAAAGGACTACTTTACATTTTTCCAGTTTTTTTTAAAATTCACTGATTCCAGTAATTTTTCAAACATGTTGGATCTCCCAAAGGGGAAATAATGCCTCAGACCCCTTGTACATTCAATTTTCCGGGGGCAGTGGCCAAATTTTGAAAAACCCACCACGATTTTTAGAACAAATCTTTAGGGCCAAAAACCCTTTAAAAAAGTCAGAGATTGTCAAGAATTGTCAGAGAATGTAAGAGAGGGCAAATGGTTCCCCCAAAAATTGTCAAGATAGTTAATTGTCAGGGGACACAAAATTTTCAAACAATTGGGCCAAGGACAAAATTGGGGTTTTCCCCAAGGAAAAATTGGGTTCAACAATTTGTTCCCCCCAGACAATTGTCAGACAATTGTTCACAGAAAAATTGGGCAGACAATTGTTTTCCCCAGAAAAATTAACAGAAAAATTGTTTTCCCCACACAATTAAAAGGGGGAAATTTTTTTTCCACCCCCAATTGTCCAAAACAATTTTTTTTCCACACAAAAATTTTTCAGAGAGAAATTTGTTCCACAGACAAAATTTTCAAACAATTTCAGAGGGGACAAAATTTTCGAACAAATTGGGCAGAGAGACCCGTTTTTCCAACAAAAATTTTCCAGAAAAGGGCCCTTGTCCAACAATTTTTCAGAGAACAATTGTCCAAAAAATTGGGCAGAGAGACAATTGGGCCCCAAAAATTTTTCCCCGAGAGGACAATTGTCCCCAAAAATTGTCAGAAGGGGACAATTTTCCAACAATTGTCAGAGAGACCCAAATTTCCAATTTAAATTTTCCAATCCCAAATTTTCAGAGAGACCATTGTTCCACAGCCATTGTTTAGAAGACCATTTTCCACAGACAAATTTTTGGGAAAATTGGGTTTCCCCAGATAATTTTTAAAAAAGACAATTGTTTCAAGACAATTGTCAAAATTTACAATTGTTCCACAGGCAATTGTCCCCGACCCAAATTTTTCCACAGACAATTGTTCCACCCGGACAATTAAAAAACAATTGTTTCACAGACAATTGTTTTCCCCAGGGCAACAGACCAAAAATTTCCCCCCGAAAAAAAATTGGGCCAAAACAATTGTCAGGAGACCCAATTTTTTCCAAAATTGCAGAGAACAAATTGGCCCAAAAATTGGGGGGGGACAAATGGGCCAACAAATTTTTCAAACAATTATCAGGAGACCCAAACTGTGCAACAATTTGAGAGACCCAATTTTTCCATTTTTTCCAGTTTGGTTTTTTTAAATTTTAAGAAAAAAAGACATTTAATATTGGAAACCCCTGTTTCCCGTGGTCAATGAGACCAAGAGGGAAAAATATTTTTGGGTTCCCGATTGGTTTCAAAGCATGTTTCGCCCGGGAATCAGGTGAGGAGTAGAAATTAAAGGCGTTTTTTCTTTCCAACAGTCAAACATGGGGGTGGGGAGTAAAAAAAGGTTGGGGGGACATTTAGTTTCGGCCCCTCCCGGGGAAAAACTTCCCCCCAAAAATTAGGGGAAAACCCATGAATGGGCCCAAATTTACTGTGGGCAACTGAAGCAGAGAAAAATCCAAAACCCTTCAGAAACTGGGCGGGCCCGGGCAAATATTCCCAAAATACTAAGGACCCCCAAAACACCTCCAAGAACCACCCCTGCCTTTTCTAAAAAAATGAGGGAAAGGTGGTGGGGCCCGGGCCCCCCGGCCCTGTCTGAAACCTAAAACCCTACTGGGGCCTCTTTTGGGGCATTTTCCCCAAAAGGGGAAAGAAAAAGGAAACAAAAGGGTCCAAAAAAATTTCCCCCATTTTCCAAAAAAAGTTTTTCATGGGGAGGGGAAAAGGGTTTTTAGGGCTGCCCTTGTTCAGAGAGTTAAGGATGCTTGGGAAAAAAATGGTTGGGCCCCAAAAAAATTTTTGAAACCCTTTGGGGAAATAAAATTTTTCCATTTTCACTTAGGGAGTGTACTAAACTTTTGTTGCCAGTAGATTAGACATTGATGGCGTTGCGTTGATTTTATTTTAAAGGGAACACCAAATTTACACATTTCAAACAACTGTACACTGATTTACTTTACATTTTTCCAGTTGGTTTTAAAATTCACTAAAATTCCACTGGATTTTAAAACCATTTTGGATCTATCAAAGAAGTGCCTCAATTCCTGTACATTCAATGTACGGGGCAGTGGCAAATCTGAAAACCGACCACGATTTATAGAACAAATCTGAGCCAAAAACTAAAAATTGTCAGAGATTGTCAAGAATTGTCAGAGAATGTAAGAAAGACAATTGTCCCACAATTATCAGAGATAAACGTACTACAGACAATTATCAGAGAGACAATTGTCCAACAATTGTCAGAAAGACAATTGTCCATTTTTCCAGATGGTTTTAAAATTCTTTAAAATAAAAGACATTTAATATTGGAACCATGTTCCCCGTGGTCAGATGAAAACCAAGAGAAACATATTTGGTTCAGATGGTGTCAAGCATGTGTCGCGGCAACCAGGTGAGGAGTACAAATACAAGCGTGTCTTGCCTACAGTCAAGCATGGTGGTGGGAGTATCATGGTTGAGGGCAGCATGAGTGCTGCCGGCTGTGGGGAGCTACAGTTCATTAGGGGAACCATGAATGCCAACATGTACTGTGACATACTGACGCAGAGCATAATCCACACCCTTCGGAAACTGGGCTTCAGGGCAGTATTCCAAAATAATAAGGACCCCAAACACACCTCCAAGACCACCACTGCCTTGCTAAAGAAAATGAGGGTAAAGGTGCTGGACTGGCCACGCATGTCTGCAGACCTAAACCCTATTGAGCATCTGTGGGCCATCCTCAAATGGTAAGTGAAGGAGCACAAGGTCACAAGCATCCACCAGCTCCATGGTGTTGTCATGTAGGAGTGGAAGAGGATTTCAGTGGCTGCAACTTGTTCAGAGAGTTAAGGCAGTGCTGGAAAATAATGATGGCTACATAAAATATTGACACTTAGGACATAATTTGTCCATTTGAC
Source organism: Phyllomedusa bahiana (assembly GCA_025379985.1). NCBI lineage: Eukaryota > Metazoa > Chordata > Amphibia > Anura > Hylidae > Phyllomedusa > Phyllomedusa bahiana. The sequence goes on from JAODAL010084572.1 coordinate 7,196, forward strand.
ATTTTTGTTGCCAACGGTTTAGACATTGATGGCTGTGTGTTGTGATTTTGAGGGCACACCAAATTTACTCTGTTATACAAGCTGTATACGAACTACAGGGTGGGCCATTTATATGGTTACACCTAAATAAAATGGTAATGGTTGGTGATATCAACTTCCTGTTTGTAGCAAATTAGCATATTAGGAGGGGGAAAACTTTTCAAGATGGCTATTTTGAAGTCGGCCATTTTGGAATCAAATTAATTTTTTCCAATGAGAAGAGAGTCATTTAACACATCAGACTTATTGAGAAGTTCAAAAGAAAAATAATGGTGTGCTTGGTTTTAATGTAACGTTATTCTTTCATGAGTCATTTACAAGTTTCTCTTTGTTTACAGCCATTGACATGTTGCAGAGGTTAACAGGTGAGGAGCAGATAGAAATCATGTTGATGACTGGTGAACGCAGTACCCGGGTCCTTGCAGCAGATTTCAATGCAAGACACCCAACGAGATCACCCATCTCCTATGCTACAGTTAGTAAACTGCTTGCCAAATTTCGTGAAACAGGTTCAGTGTTGGATTTGCCAAAATGTGGACGCAAGAGAACTGTCACAAATGTAGAAACATCAGTGGCTGTCCCAGATTCAGCAAGAGCCCACAGCGTAGCACTCGCCGCATGTCACTGGAGAGTGGCATCAGTCGACCATCCCTTTGGCGGATATTAGCGACTCACAAAAACTGTGTATCTCTCTGACTGCTGTTAAAGCAGTGCAAGCAAGAATGTCTTCCCCACAATCATATATAGACGGCCGAATGGAGAAATCTACAATCAGGAAATAAAAACAACTCAGAGGAAAAGAATATGGATCAGGGTCGTGATTTAATAAGTAAAAAAAAAAAATTGGCGACAGATTCCCTTTAACAGCAGTCAGAGAGATACTTTACATCAGCTTAATTCACATAGAATCCTTAAGACAGATTCTGTCCCATATAATTGTAGAGGAGAGTTTTCACTGTGAAGGGAGGGGAGAGGGGGAGCTGTGACATCTCCTCTTGTGACTGGTGGATTCTGTGTTATCTGTGTTATCTCCTTTCAGTGTGACCCTGCTGTTACTGATAATGAGACGACTGCTGAAAAGCTCTCTAAACAGAGCAGGAAGTGTCAGACGATTATTAGGCTTAGTGGCCAAACTGAAAACTGCAGGACTTAAGAATTATAAAAAAAATACTGAAAGTGATATGGAAAATTAAAAAAAAACAAACAAAGATTAAAAAAAAATGTGAGTTAAACAATAAGTCATTTTTTGATGACACATTCCCTTTAACATTGTATCAAAGTGTCATATCTTTAGTGTTGTCCTATGAAAAGATATAATACAATATACAAAAATGTGAGATACTGAAGTGATCAGACCGACAATTGTCAGAGAGACAATTGTAAGACAGACAACTGTTAGATATTTGTCCAGACAGATAATTGTCAGAAAGACAATAAGGGCATGTCCCCACTGCACGGGTTTTCGGACGGTTTTTCAGGCGGTTTGCGGTTTTGCAGACCGTCTGAAAAACCGTCCGAAAACGAGGACAACGGGCTTCTATGGAAAACCCGTGCAGCAGTCCCCACAGTTCATTGTCAGAGAGACATTTGCTCAGAGAGATAATCATTAGACAGACAATTGTAAGAGAGACAATTAGAGATTTGCATGCTCATACAGGTTAGGACCGCCCACTGGACTCCTGAACCCAGAAAGAACAGAGAGTTAAAGGGGTTTTGCCAAGAAGTGAGTTCTTTATCTCTTACCTGCTCAGGAGAGAAGATAAACTCAGCATGCAGCGTCATAGGGTGAGAAGGAGGGGGGTGGTCAGAGAGCGAGGAAGCAGGGAGCGGCTGCAATGTTTACTCAAATAATTACATTACAACCAGTGGATTATCTATACAGCAGACAGCCTCATACGCTGCACTTTTCTCCCCAGTCCCTCCAAAGCTCATGTTGCCTGTCATCAGATAAGAAGTACAAGCACGGCTATATCAGCTCCTGTCAGTGTCCTGGTCGTGTCTAATGTAAACTGTCAGGAAACTAAGGGGGACTGAGCAACGCTGTAGCTCTCACATGCTTCACTTTTTGTAATCAAATATATTTAGAAAAGTGATTAAATACCCATTTTGGAGGATCCCACGTCAACATTACATTGTAGCAAAACCCCTTTAAATGAATAAAAAGCAAATTATACTAAATCTTTTCCTATAAAAATATATATATCAATCTATTCAACTCCTCCTTCTCTATAATATACCACCTGCAGTTAACTTGACAGGTTTCCTTTATTCTCATGTGATAAAATAAAAAAAAAATATGTTACTGATACTAAAATCTGATACTTACGCCGCCATCGAGTTGAATTGTACAGAGCAACAATTCATTCACTTTGGAGTTTGTTACAGAAATGCCTGAGTGGATTATGTAGAATTAAACCAAGAATAAACTCCACAGTAATTAAGTTTTATCCCAAATTTAGGACAGAACCAAACAAAAGGACAAAAAATACTTTGCATTGTTCTCGTAGTTGGTCATAGAAAAATAAATACACAACTTAGCTAAAGCTCTGCCCAGAAATGAAGTAGAACTTTTTACACCCGTAACCTCATTTATCCCCATATAGCACATACCACAAGTACACCCCCCTGCGTATTGTGCCAATTAACCCTAAAGAGGACCTTACATTATTACAACTATTATAAAGCAATTTTATCATTCAGGGATGCTTACATTACATTACAACAAATCTACGGGTCTTGGAAATTACCAGTAACTAATTGCTGAAACTCATTTACATGTGTTACAATTGTAATCATGACAATGATCTATTGGTTATATTGTGCAGTAAGTGATACATACGCGGCTGCTGCGGATGGAGTCACGGTGGGTCTGCGAGTGTTTAGACAGCTAAGTCTGATATACCTTCCCTACTCCTCATATTTAGCAGACCAAATAGGAAGGCAGCCAAGGTAGAAGCCATGCCCACAGCTATTTATACACTCAATTAAATACCAGCACCCTGGGCAATGTAATACTGGCATACCAACATAATGCCAGAAAGTGGGACATTTTGGAACTAGAGTCCTAAAGTCAAATTTCTGACTGTAGAGTCATCTGTAAAGGAAAACTCCATTTGATGAGATCCTGTATTTCAAAGGGTCACCCTATTAGGACAACCCCCATTCAAAAACCCTATTAGGACAGACAATTGCCCAACAGTCATTTGGCAGAGACTATCGATGGAGTCACAGAGACAATTGTCAAAAGGGACAGTCAATTGTCATGGACATCAGAAGCAAATCCCCTTAATTTCCCAGTATAGAATCCACTGCAGATTCCATCCTGGAGGACTCTGTGTGACCATAAATTACATCAAACACATCAAGCTCAAAGACATGCATGGGCCAAATCAATTAAAGGGATTGTCTCACTAAATTGATTCCTCTCACCTCAGTCCTGTTTTCTTGGTTTCATTTTGAATTCAGGGGCTTGTTTACTGTCTTCCACTAGGCTGCAGTAGAAGCCAGGTCTGTAGCTATAGCAACCAGTGCTGGCAGCCTATCATGAGAGATCGAACAGGTCTGTAGCTATAGAAACCAGTGCTGGCAGCCTATCAGGATAGATCAACAGTCTGTAGTATAGCGACCTGGTATTATGCAGC
>JAODAL010084573.1:0-10875 GCA_025379985.1 Phyllomedusa bahiana
TTTTTTTTTCGCTCGCCAGAAGACGGGTCCAATTGCTTCGTGGGGGGAATTTTCCTACAATTCCCCTAGTTTCAAAATCCGCGGGCGCCTCTCCCCTTCTTATCGTGTAGGGCCCTGCCCCCGCCCACCCTCCCACTGCACCCCCTTGGGGTCCCAGAGCGGATGCGTTGGTCCAAGAAAAGGCCATTTGGGTGACTCCCCATCTCTGCTTCGAGCCCCACATACACGAAGACTCAGGCAGATAAGAGGAGGGTCCTCCCCCGTTTTTTTCCGGTGAAAGGTGCTGTCGGCTAAATATGCCTTAAAATTCCGAGTTACAAATTGGGCCCCCGCTATGTGGCCCATTTAGGTGCTTAAACGCTAAACCGGGGTGGTTTACAAACTCAGCTCCACCTTCCAGGCACCCAAAAATTCTTCCATTCTCCACTCATCCTGGTTCTAAACCTTTTTTAAAAACGGCCTCATCTTCTGTACTGACGCACTAACGTTTTCCTGGTAAAAAAGTCTTGGATATAAAGGTGATTGGGGGGGAAAAACATATTTTCATCGACAAAAGGGTTTTGGGGCCTGAGGAAGGGTTTTGGGGAGCTGGGGGGTAACTTTTGGGATGTGGGCTAGTACGGAGATTCTCAGGGCTGGAAAGAGGGGGAGGCCAAGGGGGGTACTTCATGGACGGAAACCGGCCTTTCTATGGGGGCCGCCGGGGTTTTCCATCCCCCGAGGGGGACCCCCCCCCTCTCCCCTCGCACGCCGGAGGCGCCCTTGACTCTGCGCAGCCCTTGTAACAGGTGACAGAGTCACTCAAACAGCTGCACACCGTGTTCCGGCAGTGTAGTACAGGGAGGGGCGGGCGGATATTTCCCTCCCGCTTTCCCTTTACAGCGCGCGGGGGCCAGGTTTTACCCCACCCCCCGCGACCTCTCTCCACGGTGGCAGCTTGCCCCGAGGAGATCTTGGGAGCTGGTGCAGTGTAAGCGGGGTGATCAGTACGCTGCTTACACTGCTCTGTGGGTCCCCGGACCGGAGCGGGACCGTGGGGTCTGGGAGGTGGTAATTTTTAAAATTTTATCAAAGCACTATCTGGCTAAACGGGGCACTGGCTGGCTAATGGGGGCAGGCTGGTTGGGGCATGTCTGGCTACATGGGAGCACTGTTGGCTACAGGGGGGATGGCTGGCTATGGGGGCACTGGTGCCTTGGGGGTACGGCTGGCTCATGGGGGATTGTGGCTATGGGGGGATGGCTGGTCATGGGGGCACTTTCTGGCTACATGGGGGATGCTGGGTGTGGGGGGATGCTGGCAATGGGGGGATGGTGGCTTGGGGGACTGTCTGGGACTAGGGGGATGGGGGCTCTGGGGGCATGGGGGGTACAATGGGGGACTACCTGGTACAATGGGGGGGACTGGGGGGCTACAATGGGGGACTGGAGGTACAATGGGGCCTGGTGGCTACAATGGAGGCATGCTGCTTAAAGGGGCCTACTTGGGTACAAGGGAGCCTAATGGCTATTGGGGGGATGCCGGCTACATGGGGCACTGCCCCGGGTACAAGGGGACTACTGGTAAAGGGGGGCTCCTGGTTCAATGGGGGCACTGGGTGGCTACAATGGGGGCACTGGATGGCTACGATGGGGCACTACCTGGCTACAGGAGCTACTACTTGGCTACATGGATTACTACATGGCTACAGGGGCTACTGTCTGGCTACAGGGAGCATATTACATGGCTGCCATATGAGGTGTTATAGATGGGGAGTTTTTGTATAGAAATAGGAATTGGTAGAGAAGTGCTGAAAAATTGAGAAGTCTAAGATGTTTGTTTTGTACATTTTACAGTGAAGAGTCGTGGCCGGGAGAAGTCATCTGGGACAGATGGAGAAGAAGAAGAGAAAGAGAACAACTCTTCAGAGACATTCTGGAAGTGCCTGGATGTAACTGTTATCACTTATATGTCTGCAGAGCCTGTGTACAATTGGTATCCAATACTGTATGGTCACTGTATGCTAGTAATATAGGTTGTAGTATAATGGTTTTTATTCAGTAATTGTCAGTTTGTATTATTCAGTCACTATGTGGTGATATGTGGTCTTAATAGGATATTGGTGCTATTAGCCTGGGATTCTGGTTGGTGTAGCGGTGTTATTTGGTAACTGTATGACTATTATTTAGTAGTTTTATACATAGCACATTGTGTTAAAGCTTTTTGTATATTTTAGATTTGGTTGATGGTGATGCAATGTGTCACATTATCTTACGGAAGGAGGGGGGGGGGGGGTGAAACTTCTTCACCTCGCCCAGAGTGAAATTTAGCCTAGGAACGGTCCTGACGGTGCCGCAGCCCATGGGGCAGGCTGCGGGCGCGTCCGTCTCCCTGCCGCTCCCCAGCTCCGGGGGCAAGCGATCCCGTGGTCCGGGTATCGGGCCGGAGGCGCACTCGTCCCCCGGAGCACTTTCACTTACCTCGCCGCGCCTGCTGTGTTTCGGGCGCACGCTCCTACTGCCGGCCGGGCGTGTGCTCGTGGTACTGCAGCTCGATTTAAAGGGACAGCGCCCCGGTGATTGGTCTCACCGGGCGCTGACCCTATTTAAGCCTTGCCTCTTCCTCATCTCAATGCCAGATCTTTAGTGCCTCATAGCCTATCAAGAAAGCGGTCCTTGTGCCGTGATTGTCTCTCCCGTGTACCGTACCGTTCAGCTTCTGTCCTTTGACCACGAACCTCTGCCACCTGCACTGACCTACCGCTTGTCCCCGACTACGTCTCTGCCTTACGATTTTGTACCACGCTCACCCTTGGCTGCCACCACAAGCAAGTTCCGCCAGTGTAAGCGACCTGGTAGTTTCCCACCGCAGCAAGTCCATCCCACTTTGTGGTGGGCTCTGGTGAAAACCGGGTTCTACTTAGACTCCGCTCCCTGGTGTGGGCTTTCACCATCGCTTGCGGTGGTCCAGCGGATGCACTACTGCTACCGTGACAGTAATTACCATCCATAACAGTACACCGACACTCGGCACATTATATGCCGGGCACGACACATTGAAATGCACCTAAAAATCATACGCTGTGCTCCTCCATAACACATCAGTTGGAGTGTATGTAATGCGCCGATAAAGAAATGTTCCCGTGTTTTCTTTCCAACAATTCTACTAGCTCTCTCAAGAGTCCACTGTGGATAACCCCTAATCTTATCTACAATTAATCTAGATTCTAACCAAGAAAAATTATTAAAACTAGGACTTAGTTTTGGCATCGAACAGAATTTTTGCCTTTTTTCAACTCTAAAAGACATTAACAAATTTATGAGAAATCTCACCTTAAAACGTCATTTCTGGGAGCATATAGATGAGACAGATGAATTTGTGGCGCCAGTAATGAATGATCAAATACCCTGTAATGAATTTAATGAGTTATCTTTCAGGGAGCAAATGGCATTGCTTTCACTACGTACATTAACAAATGATACACAAAATTCCACTGATATTATTTCTAAAGCCCAGTCTTTTGTAACATCTAATAGAGATTTTTACCCAGTACATGCTAGAGTTCCATTTATGGATCACTTTCAATGTGTTGTGGAGAGAGAACTTCGTGAGTTATTTGAGACAGTCCCCCTTGGACATAAATTCCTGAATCTCTCGGCTCAACAGCATGCTTCCTTGGATTTCTTCTTACAGAACAATAATTTGGTCATTAAAATGGCCGACAAAGGTGGCACAGTTGTTGTTATGGACAAGGGGGACTATATAAACTCAATGGCTCAATTGTTAACTGACCGCTGCACATATTCCAAATTACCTAATGATCCAACTCCGCATTTTCAGTCACTACTAAAATCTATTTTACAGGAAGGGCTCAGCCTAGGAATATTGTCTCAAAAAGAAGTGGATTATATTTTTGTGAATGAACCTATCATGCCCTTTTTTATACGGTCCCCCTTTAAAGTTAAATAAAAAAAAATTTATCACCACCTATGCGCCCAATAGTGTCGGAATGGGATCATTACTGGAGGATTAGGCAGTGGGTTTTTTCCCCTTTTTTTACTCCACCCCTTGGTTTGATGGGGCCCTGGGTTTTTAAAAGGACCCCAGGAGTGTACTTAGTTTTATGAATAAAATTTAAGGGGAAAACAGGATATGTTATGGTTCGGCGTGATCCCAAAATCATTATATACCAGAAATTCCACTTTCCGGTAGTTGGGGGGGGCTTTACTTTTTATTTTCAAAAAAAACAGAAATTTATTCAGAGGTTTTGGGCCCAAAATTTTTTATTGTTACGGTGGCCCAAATTTCTCCTTAAACTTAAATTTTTTTTTGTTTCAAGGGCTTTTTTTATCTCCAGTTAAAAGGGTTTCCCCAAATGGGGGGGGAAATTTTTCCCCCATCGGTGGGCCAAACTTGGTTTTTGGGCATGGGGGGAGCACATCTTTTTTTACTCTGAAAATAACCCATTTCTTTTTTAAATTTTGTTGGTACGGCAGTACACGATGACCTCCTTTTTATTCTGGGGGGGCGAGGGTTATCTCCCCGTACACAGTTTCCCTGGACTATCTTAACAAAAACCCCCTTGGGGTTCCTTTTTTCGGGCAGTTCGACAAACAAGAAATTAATTTTCTGGACTTTCCCTTAACGGCATTGATGGTCATATTTTTTAAAACTAAAAGTTACCCCCCAAAACCTAAGGGGGTAATAAAAACCTGCATTTTCCCAGAGTTTTCATTCAAAAAAAAAACTGGACATCTTTTTCCGGGGGGTTTGAAATGCCCCAGGGCTAAACGAAATTTGTAGCTCAGACGTGGATTTTTCCCTTGGGAAAACAACAAAAACTTCGTAGAAGTTTAAAGATTGGGGGTTTTTTCCCAGTGGCCCTCTTGAGAGAGCTAGTAGAAATTGTTGGAAAAAAAAAAACAGGGGAACATCTAATAATTTCAAAAAAACCGAATCAACATAAAACAGTCTAGACCTACGTTTTTGCTGGATTCTACCCGTCAATTCCCTTTCATCAAAAAATTTTTTTTAAAACCCATCTCCCCATCCTAAATTCAGGTTCCAAATTTTAAAACGGTCTTATCAAAAGGGGTTTGCGGGAGTAGTAATTTGGAAGCCAAAAAGCTGGGTAGGTTCTACCCCCCAACTAATAGCCCCCTTTACCAAAACCCTATTTGGTAATACAAAAGTATTCTTTTAGATGTGGTCCCAAACCCCGTGCAGAATCTGTCAATTTGTTTGGGTTTTAAAGGATTTTTAAAAACAGTAGCGGATTTTAAAACTTTCACATAAAAAATTACATTAATTGAAATTTTCCGTTTAGCATTTATCTGGTACATCCCATTTCTTGCCAGCTTTTTTTACGTAGGCAGAAATTCCCGTAGATTTTAAAACCAGTTTTTGGGGAACATTTAAATGATATAAACAAGTCCCCCATCCCGTAATCGATCTATTTTTGTTCAACTTTTCGGGGATGCCCAAAATTTAACGGTCTCTGATTTTAAAAATCATAGGTTAGAAAAGATTAAAAAACCCCTTAAAGGGGGGGGGAAAATGGATAACATCTTACACGAGGGAAAAGGCTTTTTGGTTTTCCTTACTTTGGAAAACCACATTTCCTCCCTGGTCTTAATAAAGAAAAAAAAACATGTTCCACTATGTTAAACATATTTTTCCTTAAATGTGTTGTATTGGGGTGTTTTTCCGATGCGTTCTTGGGAAAACACTTTATTTGGTTTGGGGTTTAGTTTCATTGGATTGAAAATTTTCCCCCAATGCCCATATGCGCACATAATTCTTAGTTTGGGGTGGGCCCCTGACGCCTTCCGTTGACCTGGGGGGGCGATCGGTTTTTCTGTCAGTTTTGGGTGGGGTCTTCAAAACCCGATTCCAAAAAAATGTGGTCAATTTAAATTTGTATTTTTATTTTCCCATTTTAAGTAATGTTTTTATCTTTTATGTTTTTGTTATGAGTTTTAAAGGGGGGTAATACCCCGAAAAGGTTAACCGCAAACCGGATATTTTTTCCGGGGGGGGTGCTGCGTTTTACATGTCCCAAATTTTTTACTACAAAAAAGCCCTTTAAGATTTTAGATTGTTTGGGCCCCTTTTTTTTTGGTGCTGTATTTATCTCTCGTTTTTTTAAGTTCAAAATTTTTTCGGGACTCAGGCGGAATACGGGGCAGGGCTTTTTGGGATTGGGATTTTTTTGGGGTGAGCTGGCACATTTTGTATCATTTGATTTCATGTTTACGGAGGTAGTCCCCCTTAGCCCGTTTTTTCAAGTTTATTCAGGGGCAAACCCCCTGAGTTTTTTGCCTTCCCTTTTTTTGTTTTTGCCTATGCTTATGCCCTTTATTAAGCATCTATGGCAAAAGTCTAAAGGCGGCAGGAGAAAAAACCCCAAAGGTTTTTCAGGAAAAAAAAATCAAAAACTTAACCCCCAACATCTGAGGGAAATCACCAAATTTAAAAGACCTTTGGAAAAAAAGGATTTACTCAGGAAAAGCGGGTTTTTGGGGGGATTCTATTCCCTACAAATTATATTGGGTAAAAACATGATCCCCCGTGGTCTTAAATAAAAATTCCAATACGATTTTTTTGAAAATTTTTGTTGGGAAGAATTTGGAAAACCCTTTCCCGCTCCTGTTTCTTGTAAATTAATGCAAATTAATTTTTCAAATATGAGAAAAGCAAAAAATTTGAAAAATTTTTCTCAAGGAAAAAAAACAGTTTGGGAAACTGATTTACAAACCTTCAATGGGAATTTTTGGGGCTTTAAAGTTCCCTGCAAGAAATTCAACACAAAACTTTTTTGCCCAAAGGAAGGGGTCCCTTATGGGTACAAAAAAATTTAAAAAACCAAAAAAAGACTGCTTTATTACGCAAAATCAAGTTTATGAATGGGGCGACGAAAAAAAAATTTTTTTTTAAAATTCACACTAGGGTCAAAATTTTAAGAAAAGAAAACAGCAGATGGGTGGGGCATAGAAACAAAAGAAGAGTGAGTTTTGGATCTATTGAATAAATTTTGCAAAACAGCAATGTGGAATTTCCCCTGAGGATGGCCCGATTCGTTGAACCCGATTTCCTTTTTACATCGTATTTCCCCGTCCGAAAAAAACCCCCTTTAAAGGGGGGATGTCCAAAAAACGACAAAAAAGAGCAAAGGGGGAAAAAAAATAAAAACCCAAAAACAAAGATGAAGAAACGCCAACTATTAAAGGGCCAAATCAGTCGGGGAAAACTTTGTGTCCTGAATTTTTCTACAATTAATCTAGATTCTAAACCCAAAAAAAATTATTAAAAATAGGGTTTGTTTTGGGGATCGACAGAAATTTTTTCCTTTTTTTAACTTAAAAGACATTAAACAAAATTTTTGAGGAAAAAACCCCCCTTTAAAAAGTAATTTTTTGGGGGCATATAAAATGAGAAGATGGATTTGTGGGGCCAGTAATGAATGATCAAATACCCTTTTATAAATTTAAAGAGTTATCTTTCAGGGGGGCAAAATTTGGGATTGCTTTACTACGTTTAAATTAAAAAATTTATCCAAAATTCACTGGTTTTTATTTTAAAACCCGTCTTTTTTTAAAAAATTAATAGAGATTTTTACCCCGTCATGTAGAGTTCCCTTTATGGGTCCTTTTTAATGGGGTTGTGGAGAGGGAAAACTTCGTGGGTTTTTTGAGCAGTCCCCCCTTTGGGAAAAAAAATTCCCAAAATTTTCGGGGTCAACAGCATGCTTCCTTGGATTTCTTCTTACAGGAAAAAATAATTTGGTAAATTTAAAAAGGCCGACAAAGGGGGCACAGTTGTTTTTTATGGACAAAGGGGGGTATATAAACTCAATTGGGTTTAAATTTTTTAACTGACCCCTCCCCATATTCCCAAAATTTCCCAATGATCCAACTCCGCATTTTCCCGTCACTATAAAAAATTTTTTTACAGGGGAAAGGGGTCAGCCTAGGAATATTGTCTCAAAAGAAAATGGGTTATATTTTTTGAAAGAAACCCATCAAAGCCCCTTTTTTTAAACCCGGGCTCCCCAAAGTTCAAAAAATAAAGTACACCACCTATGCGAACCCCTAGTGTCTGGAAAAGGATTACTATGGGGAGATTTTTCCCCCCTGGGGTTTATTCCCTTCTCCCGCCCTTGGTTTGCATTTAGTCCTTTGGGTTTCTACAAGACACCTGGAGTGTATTAGTAATATGAATAAAATTTTTTTGGGAAAAAGGATATGTTATGGTTTTGGGAGTGATGCGAAATTTTTATATACCGCATTTTCACATTTTGGTAGTTGGTTTCGGCTTTAAAATTTTCATTTTCAAAAAAAACCCGCAAAATTAAATTTAGAGGATTTTTCCCCAAAATTTTTTGTTACGGTGGGCCCAAATTTTTCCTTAAACATAATTTTTTCCCGTTTCAATGGGTCTTTTTATTCCCGTTGGGAAAAGGGGGTCTCCTTGGGGGGGGGAAATTTTCCAATCCCGGGGCAACCCTTTGGTTGTTGCATGGTGGGACACTTCTTTTATTTACTCTGACACTAAATCCCTTTTTGGATTTTATTGTTGGGACGGCCCGATACATCGATGACCTCTGTGTATCTGGAGGGGCGAGTATTTCCGTAAAACCAAACTTCCTTGGGCTATCTTTTAAAAATTAACCCCCTTGGGTCTCAAATTTTTGGGGGGAGTGTCGACAAACCCAAAAAATTAATTTTCTGGATCTTACCTTAACAGGCATTGATGGTCATTTTTATTAAAAAATAAAAGTTACCCGAAACCCACAGTGGTTTAAAACAATCCTTTCCTTTGAGGGTTTCATTCTAAAAAAACTCGGGGGCTTTTATTCGGTGGGTGAAAAGAAAAGGGCTAAAAAGTAAATTTTAGCTCGCGTGGATTATTCCTTGGGGCCAAAAAAACATTTGTGAAGATTAAAGATTTAGGGGTTATTCCCCCCCAGTGGACTCTTGGTGAGAGTAGTAGAAATTTTTGGAAGAAAAAACCCGGGAAAAATCTAATAAATAAAAAACCAAAACCCAATCACATAAAATCCAGTCTAGACCTTCGTTGTGGGTGGATTCTAAACCCCTCAATTCCCTTTCATCAAAAAAATTTTTTAGAACTCTGCCCATCCTCAATCAGGATCCGATTTTACGATCGGTCTTATCAGAAGGTTGCAGAGTATCAATGGGAACCCTAAAAGCGGGGTAGGCTTTATCCCCAATCATAGCCAAAATTTTCCAATAACCCTTTATTGGCTCAATAAAAAAATTCTTTAGTTGGGGCCCCATCCGGCAGAACCTGTAAATTTTGTTTCGGTTACCAAGGAATTTTCAAACATAGGGATCTAAAACATTTCAAAAAAAAAAAAAAATTAATTTTTTAATTGTAATTCCCCTACGTCATTATCGGGACATGCCTTCTTCCACTTTACTACTAGGCAGCACTTCCCCGTAATTTAAAAAACCAGATTTCGGGAAAACTTTTAAAATGATACCCAAAATTAAGCCTACGTAATCGATTGTTTGTCTAACATTTCAGGGATGTCCAAATAACAGGTCTCGATCTTAAAATCATAGGTATAGTAGATTCACAAACCCTTGTGGGGGGGACATGGATAACATTTTACACGATCGTAACTATTGGGAAACCTTCTTTGGCACCCATTTCCTACTGGTCTTAATAATAAAAAGAAATCATGTCCACATGAAAACATACTTCCCCTTCCCATTATTTTTTTGGGGGTTTTTTTTCCGATCTTTCTTAAAAACCACTGTATTTGGGTTCTGGTTTTTTCATTGGATTATTTACCCCAATTTTAAAATCCCCACATAAATTTTTTTATCATTCCTACCATTTAAAAAAATTTTTTTTTTTTTTTTTTTTTTTTTTTTTTTTTTTTTTTTTTTTTTTTTCCCGGGCGAACGGTGTTCTGCGGGTTTATCGGGGCTCTTCAAACCAGTTTCCCAACACTGTGAGTCATTTAACTTTGTATTGTTTTTCCCTATATAAGTAATGGTTTTTTTTCTTAGTTTTTTTGGTAAGGGTGGTAAAACACCCAAAACGCGTTTAACCGCATCGGATATTTTTCCGGGGGATGCGCGTGTAATGTTTTTTGTACTACAATAAACCCTTTAATTTTAGATTTATTGGCCCCTTTGTCCTTTGGTGCTGTATTTTTTTTTTTTTTTTATCTCTCGTTTTTTTAAATTCAAATTGTTACGGGACTCCAGGCGGAATACGTGCCGGAATTCTGGCGACTGGCTTTTTTTGGGTGACTGCACTTTTTACTATTTGCCTATAAAGAAAACATCATTAAAGTTTTTGTAAAGCGCCTATCACATATAAACTTGTAAAAGAATTTTTTTCGCCCCCCCCGTGTCAATGGCCCGATAGGGGGCATTACATCACTTTCCCTGAAAGTTATGTGCCACGATTTTTGCAAAACGCCCTTTTTTGGCGCATTAGTTTACTATCAAGGTATATCTAATGGAATTTTTGAGGGATGTATTTAAGGGGCCTTTAAACTGATTTAACGCGTCTAAAAACTATTAAAATACCGCGTCGAACGCGATATAGAATTCGAACATTTACTCAAATGAACAGTAAAATGTTCGGTTCAGCTCAAGTTCTAAAAAAATTGTGAAGTTCGACTCAAACTTAACTTTTCTCGAACGGGCGATAAAACTATCAGGCGGTCTGGACCGGATGAGAAAAAAGAAGAGAACGATCATCAGAAAATACCTTACCTGTGGTCCCACAGTAACTCCTTGTAATCCTTTTAGGCTGCAGACCTGTGTAACTGCTATCAAACCCCTATTTGGTCCTGTTTAATGTGGTCTTAGTTTAATAGTTTAATTTTTAGAAACATTTCGGGAAATTCCCCTT
>JAODAL010084574.1:0-10874 GCA_025379985.1 Phyllomedusa bahiana
TCATTTTCCCCTTTGGCAGTGGTTCGGGGTCCGAAAAATAGTGCAAGGCGGCCCCCCATTCCCGGGTGCCTCATTCAGGCAAATCAGGGGGTGTTTAAGCTGTGCCGGGAAACGGAGGAGGGAGGGGAGGAGAGGAGGTTTTTTCCCCAATTTTCACCGGCGTTATCGACGTCCGCTTTTGGAAAGGGGGTTGGGGGGGCGAAATTTTAGGGCGGAGGAGGAAGATGAGGGAAAATCATTTTGCAGTGCCCCTCGACCCCCGGAGGCTTGGGAAACAGGGCTCCATTCTCACCTGAGTTTGGGGGATTTCTCCCCCTTTCCCCCAACTTATCCTCCCCTTTTTAAAGGGCCCTCAAAATGAACAAAAAGTTACTGGGTGGCCCCCTCCTGGATCCCCCCATACAAAAAAAAAACTCAGCCCCCTTTTCCCTTCCCAAACCCCCCCAAATCGAGAGTAAAATGCCCGGAATGGAGACCTTTTCTGATTGATCAACTGGGGGACTCTGTTTCTTTGATTCCTTCTTCACAAAGTCCCCGGGGGAACAACTCAGCGACGTCACAGCATAGAGCGCCAATACCCTTTTGCGCGCAGAGGCAAAGGGGGGCAAAAGCCTAATGGGGGAACCTTGGGAATTTTTTATTTTCCAACCCCCACCAAAAGCAGCAATGCCCGGGCAAACTCCAACACACAAGAGACCCAAACTTTAAAATCATGGGGCAAAAGGGCTATTCCCGCTTTACAAAACCGATTTTTTGTATGGTTCCGGACCCCAAAAAGACTTTTTTCCCGGGTAAACCAAAAAAAGGACGAATGGCCCGAGCCCCGCTCGCCACGCCCAAAGGGGGGTTTCCTTCCCAAACAGCCAGCCCTCATATCTTTAGCGGGGGCCTTTAGCACGCTGGAGGTTCCCCCACAGACAAAAGCCCTCCGGTTTCCCCAGATAAAGTGGATCGGATTTACTTTTTTCACCCAAAATAATCAGGGCATGGTTTTCTAAGAAGTTGGGCCCCCAAATTTCCAAAAAGGTCACCGGGTTAGTTGCCGGTTTTAATTTCCCCATTTTCCCTTTTTAAACAAAAAATTGTTTCCCCCAAAAAACTTTTTTTCTAAAAAGATTTATTTCCCCTTTCTGCAAATTTTTTTTCTCTTTTCCCCCAAAAGTTTTTATTTTGTTTGGGTTTTTCTGGGGAGGAGAGTAAAAGGGCAGCAAAGGGTTTTTGACAATAACCGGGGATTCCATTTACTCACTTTAACTTTTGAAGTTTTCGCCTTGTCAAATTTGGTTTTTTAGGGGCTGTTTTCTGTGGATACAGCTATAATTAGGGGCCCTTTGAAAAAAAATGTGGGTTTTAAAATGGGATTTCCCCCCCCCAATTTTTTAAAAAGTTTGGAAAAAGTCATAATTTTTTAATTTTTTTGGGGGGCATGGTTGCTGTTTAGATAAAAGCAATAATCATGGTCCTTTGGAAACAGGGAAAAGTGGCTTTTTTAAATGGCATTTCTCCCCACAATTTTTAATATGGCCCCAGTAGTCATTTTTTTAAAAATTTTTTGGGGTCCCGTTTCTGTGAGATAAAAGAAAAAATCATGGGGCCCCCTTTTGGAAACAGAAATTTTGGCTTCTAAGGGCAATTTTTCCCCCTTTACCCAAATTTTTTAAAAAGGGTGGAAATTCTTTTTTATAATTTTTTGGGTCATGCTGCTTTTTAAAAGCAGCAATTACAAAAGGTTTCCAAAAATTAAAAAAAAAAGTTGTTTTAACCCGACATTTTGTTCTTCCCAATTGTCCAAAAATGGTCAAGGGTTTTGTTTGAAAAATTTTTTGGGGGGAATTTTGGGGTGGGCATGCTTTTAAAATACAGGGCCCATTTTAAAAAAAAAATTTTTTTTTAAACGACATTTGTTCTTCACAAATTTTTCAAGAGGGGGCTCAAGGGTTTATGGTGCTTTTAGAAACGGAATAGGGAGGACACTTGTTTTAAAGGACACCCTTTTTGCAAAATATTGTTTTTGCAAGATCTTTTTTCATAGCTTCCAAACCCTGTTTTTTAAAACCAAACCCCTTTAATACAATTAAAAAAAAGAGAAACAAAGACATGGTGGGTTTGACCTATTTTTAAAAAAGTGTTTTCGAATTAAAATACAAAAAAATTGCATTTACCCAAAAAAGCTGGTAAAAAAATTTCATGAGGTTTCAGGAAAACTTTACCAGATGTAGGGTTATCAGAGGACATGGGGGTAAAGGAGCACGGCCCGAGAACAAAAAAACAGAGACAAATTTTTCCTCCAGCTCGTTAGTAAAATGGAAAAAAAAAAGCCCAAAAAAAAGGGCCCCCTGGGTGGAAAAGGACGTTTAAACCCCCAGTATTTCCAAGTGAAAAATTTAATTGGTCCGCACTTTATAAGGGAGGTGCATTTTCTTGGGGCTGTGTACTGAGGGAAGGCTGGAGTTCTCACACTTTCCGCTTCCCCAATCCCGCTTCAGCAAAGACAGTTTTTCGTTGCTGCTCATCAGGGCCTTTTTTTAAAAAGGCGTGTTAAAAAGATCGGGGCGCCAGCCCCGGGGTCTCACCGCACCCACTGTAAAATCCGGCCCCGGGTCATACGGGGGTCCAGGAAAAGATATATCTATGGCCAGTGAAAAAAAAATGGTGGTTGAAAGAACCCCTTTTTTGGCCCCTTTTTAATGGGGGGTCATCGGTTTGGACTCATGCTGGGCCCAGGACAGGGATAATCAATGTCCAAAGAAACTAAAAAGGTGGTTGAAAGACTCCTTTTTTTCCCCATTTTTTAACGGGGTCTGCAGGTTTGGGGGTCTCTGGGCCCCGGACAGGATATCTGCCATAAACTAAAATGGGGGTTAAAGACTTTTTTGGCACTTTTTAAACTGGGGTCAGCAGGTTGTGGCCATCTGTGGGCCCAGGACAGGGAAGTCAATGTCCAGTGAAAAAATGGTGGTTGAAAACTCCTTTTTTTTGGCACTTTTTAAAAAGGGTTTAGCAGGTTTGGGGTCTGGTGGTCCAGGACAGGGGGTAGTCAATTTCCAGAAACTAAATTGGGGGGTTGAAAGACTCCTTTTTTCGGCACTTTTTAATCTGGGGCATGCAGGTTTGGGGCTCATGCGTGGCCCGGACAGGTTAAAATCAATGTCCAGTGAAACTAAAATGGGGGTTGAAAGACCCTTTTTTTTCCCGGCCCTTTTTAAATCGGTGGTCTGCAGGTTTGGGCGCATGCTGCGTTTTCCCGGACAGGGGTAATTTAATGTTGTTTTAAGTAAAATGATGGGTTTAAATCAATGCCTTCTGGCATTTTTAATTTATGGGCCTGCAGGTTTCAGGGGCACTGTGGGCAAGAAAGGGGTAAGGGAAAGGTCTGTGATTTTTTTTTTTTGTGGGTTTTTTAAACCCAAGTGGTTTGCCAAATGTAGCACTACCATTTGATGTTGGGATGTTAATTCCAGCTTCTCCACCCTGTTTGGGTGTAAGAATAAAGGGTTGTTGCTCTCCCATAGACTTTAATGGTCTCGATCTAACTACCATCGACCATCGAATATCTTGTCGATGTTTTGGTGACCCGCCATGACGATCCGATACCAACCAATCGCCAACACTACTCAACACTATAAAAAAACCTTCTTGGGAAACCGTGGAAAAAGGGTTTGGTGGGGGGCTGCGGGTTATTTGGTTTAACACAATCCTAAGGGGAGAGCACAAAACACAAACTAGAAAAAATATTTTGGGTTTGCAAGTCCAAAACTTTTTGCAAAAATGAGCTAAGCACACCGGTGCGGGAGCAATATACAACAATTCCAATACAGTAAACACTACAAAATAAAGAAGCATCAAAGAAATAGGAATTTTTGGGAAAAAACATTTCTGCTACTTAGGATACATGAAACATTTTTGAGGTTCTTAGTTCACATTTTTGATCAAAACTGCTTAAGCCTACCTGCCAATCAGCAAGGCGACCTCAAATGCAGGTGGGTCCTACACTAATGTTACCTCCCTTTAGGGCCTGTTTAGACCTCCATACTTCAGGGAGTGAAGGCACCAGCTACTAGGTACACTGCATTGATTTAAAAACCTGTGAAGGTTTTAGTTGATAGCACAAAACACATTGACTTAATTGTTGTTATGTTAATTGCCCTAATAGACTACATGAAGAGCGCCACCTGTGTCCATTGGTTTTCCTTTTTGTACCTAAAAGTAAAAACAATGTATCAGCATAATATAAAAAGGAAATATATAATAATATAAAATAATTCAAGGGGTGTTACATTTATATAATATAAAAAATAATATAAAACTATAATAAAATAATGTAAAAAGATCTCAGTAACTGCCCAAGCATTTCCTCTACTTTAAACCTATCCTGTCTCACATAAAAATCAAATTTGTGCTCTTTTCCTCCACAGAGTTTGGCCATTTTTTTCCTTACAAACCATGATTTTAACTTATCTCTGACCGTAAATCAAAGTAAACTGTCTCTGACTGTAAGGCAGCTGCTCGTAGCAGAAACCCCCTCCACCAATAGGCTCTTCCCCTTGTTAAACCCCTTCACGCATTTGGATGTTCCTAAAGGTTCCTAAAGGTACACAGTGGCTGTTCATTATAGCTGGCAACCGCCACTAATAGCAGGGAACAGAGCCAGCTCTGATCTCTGCTGTTAATACTTTAGTCTAAATTAAATGAGGAATGGTGATGCAAATTGTTCCCTCCTTTGGTCACCCCCCTACTATGTAACCATGGGGGCGATTGTCAGTTGCCATGGCAACCGCACTTGCATCATGCGGGCTTCTGTAGGGTGTGATAGGTAAGAAATTAAAATCCTTTTATATAAAATAAAATAGTATTCCCCATGTATGGACAAGCGCAAGTTTTAATACACATTATTTATTTTAACTTTTTAAATAAATTTTTTAAAATTTAAAAATTTATAATGAGGTCAGTTTTTAGCTGCCACCTGGTTCATATTGTTTATAATGAAGTGCTACATATAAATGAAAATTATTAAAATTCAAATCCCCCTTTTTTGCATTTACAAATTCGAAAAAGCCCAAAACCTATTCAAATATTACAAATTTACCCTGACGCTGAACACCGTGAAAAAAAGATTCCAAACCCAAAAAGGGTTTTTTTTTTTGGTCATTTCATACAAAAAAATGGAACAAAAAATTATCAAAAATTCACATGTACCCCAAATGGTACGAATAAAAACTACACTTCAGCCCACAGAAAATCAGTCCTCTCTCAGATCCATAAGTAAAAAAATAAAAACATTTTTGGACACAGAAAATTGCATGTTTACAAGAAATAAAAATAAAAATAAAAAAATTTATTTTTTCTTCTAGAGCAAAAAAGGAAATCTTACAATGTGGTTTCTAAAAAAAAATTTTAAAAACTACAGAATATGAAACACATCATTTAACCGAAAAGAGGACCCCCATAAAAACAAAAACCCCGACAAAGTCGCAATTGCTTTTTTTCTTTTTCCATCACACATAGAATTTTGGGGGGTTCCCGGTTTTTAAAATTTTATGGTCAATAGCACCCTTAAATAGTGAATCTTTTCCCACCAAAAGAAACCGTTTTGAGCAGTAATGGAAAAAAAAAAAAGTTAATTTTCAGGGGGGCGGGGAGGAAAAAAAAAAATCCAAAAACTCTCGACCCAGGGGTTAAGCCCCCCCCTTTACTTTTCCCACTGCCAGAAAAGTACACTCTGCCTGCCTGGGGGGCAAAAACCCCGAAACAGTGATGCAGATGAGTGATCTGGGTTGGGTAATACCCTTTTGCTTGAATATTCAGTGGTCGGGTGCAATTGGGGGTTTTTATATCCAAAAAAGGGTTGGCTTCTCAGCTCCTTCCCATAATGCCCTTTTGGGTTTTAAACTCAAAGGGAAATAAAGGATAGGGGGGACTTTCTCCTGTTTTTCTCATGGTTCCTAAGACAAGAAATGATGCAGATGAACCCAGGGGCCCCCATTTTTATCACCCAATTCTAAATTTCTGTTTCTTTCAGACAGTGGCATGGCGAATTCCAAAATTCAGGGTTTTCTTGAGGGGGCATGCTTTTTTATGCAATACCCTAGTTTTTGCATATTCATATTTTTACAATCCTCTTGCATTCTCCATGAGCGTATAGGTCAAACAAATATGGAAGCACTCATACAGGGGTTGCTGCATGACTGAGCATGCTTCCACAAAATAGATATCCACAAGAGCCCAGAAGGTCACTTTCTTCCTCTTCTGGATCAGAAATTTATATCAGAGAGGCTCTGTGAGGACAAAATCCTCTTCCAGGGCAAATCTGTTCTCAAACAGTTTTTTTTTCTAAGGTAAATTTGTTTCCTGGGTAAAAAAAGTCATGAAGATTTAGGAAGAACTTGGGTTGGAGAAAACACATATTTGGGCCGGGAGAATGTTGTATTCATGTAAAGGTTATAACGCTCGTACGGAGGTGTTAGTTGAGTCAACAGACAGACGAAATCAGTGGTGTGAGGAAGACGTATCTGGTGAAGTGGTTGGAAAAAGAATGAAAAATGAAATAAAAAGAAGACGCCAATGAAATCTAATCACACAGAGAAGAGAACAGCAGCCGAATAAGGAGGTGAATGATCATGAGATGTTAGATGATGAAAAGCAATTGAAACAATGATACAATGACTAATATTCTAGACCATGGGTGTAAAACTCAGACTCATGGGCCAAATCTGGCCTGAAGTGTAATTATATTTGACCGACGAGTAACAGCCAGGCAGTATACAAAAGAGGAAGAAGCCAGAAGCTATTATTACACTGCTCTCACTCATCCTCTGCATAGAGCAGACATGGAAACACAGGGCAGGAGAAACAACTCAGACAGCGGGATGACTGGTGAGATAAGTGAAGCTCACAGGAAGAAACAAAGATACGGAGCCTCACCACTTCCAGCTCCTTCTCAGCCCCAGCATCTCTGCAGGCAGCAGGGTACTCCAAAGAGAGACACCGCACCGTGCAGCAGATAAGAAGCAGTGTGAAGTCCACAGGACACAGTGAGTTAACTGACTGTAGCCAATACAAATAAAGTAGGTACCTGACTGTTTCTCTGGCCCTCTTTCAATAAATATCAAGTGTGGCCTGCAACTTTGTCCAAGTTTTTAATTTTGGCCCACTGTATATTTAAGTTAGACACTGATACTGATGATGAGTAACAATGTGGGCAATAAGATGATGAATAATAAAGCAAACAATGAGACGACAAGTAGCAACACAGACAATAAGACTAAGGAATAATGTAAACAACAGGACACAGAAAAAAGCAAACAATGAGATGAAAATCAATGTTCAATAGATATTGAGATGATGAGTAACAAGACAATTAGATAATGAATAACAATACAGATACTAAGATTATGAGTAACTAAAGACAATAACATGATAATTAACCAAGCAAACAATGAAACAACAATTAGTAACTTGACAATTAGACAATAAGGAACAATGTAGACAATGAGGATGGCAATGAGAATGAATAGCTGTAGACAATAAGTTGGCAAGTAAAAAAAACAGCAATGAGACAAATGGCAATGTGGATAACACAATGAAGAACAACGTAGACAATGAGATATCCAGTAACAATGTAGACAGTGAGATGATGAGTTATTGTATAAGGTTGACAATAAGTTCATGTGTTACAAAGTATATAGACAATGAGATGACAAGTCATAATCTAGACAGTAGAACAGTGAGGACTAATGTAGACAATGAGACAATGAGTAATAATAAAGACAAAGAGCCTATGAATAATAATAAAGAAAAGGAGTCTATGAGTAATAATGTAGACAATAGGAAAAAAACAACTAAGTCAATAATATGATAACTATCAGTAAAATGATAAATAATATAGCCAATGATATGACAAGTAACAATGTAGACAAAAAGACAATGAATAATAATGTAGACAATAAGATGACAAGTAATAATGTATAGTATCTCACAAAAGTCAGTACACCCCTCACATTTTGTTAATTATTGTATTATTTACTTTCATGGGACAATGTTGAAGATCTGACACTTTGATACAATGTAAAGTAATCGGTGCACAGCTTGTATTACAGGGGAACTTTCTTGTGCACTCAAAACACAGTCATAAATGTCTAAACTGTTGGCAACAAAAGTGAGGACACCCCTAAGTGAAAATTGACAAATTGTGCCCAAAGTGTCAATATTCTGTGTGGCCGCCATTATTTTCCCGGACTGGCTTAGCTCTCTTGGGCAGGAGGTCACTAAAGCTTAAAGGTTTGAAGCCACCTGGAATCCCTTCCGTCCTCCATGAAAAAACACGGAGCTGGTGGGTGTTAGATACCTTGCGCTCCTCCACCTTCTGTTTGAGGAGGCCCCACAGATGCTCCATAGGGTTTAGGTCTGGAGACGCTTGGCCATTCAAGCACCTTTACCTTTATTCTCTAAAGCAAGGCAGTGGTGGTCTTGGAGGTGTGTTTGGGGTCCCTATCATATTGGATACTACCCTGCAGCCCAGAAGGGAGGGAATCATGCTCTACTTCAGGATGTCACAGGACATGTTGGCATTCATGGTTCCCTCAATGAACTGTAGCTCCCCACAGCCGGCAGCACTCATGCAGCCCTAAACCAGAACAATCCCACCAGCAGGCTTGACTGTAGGCGGACTCACGTGTCTGTGTACTCCGCACCTGGTTGCCACCACACACACTTGACACCATATGAACCAAATAGGGTTAGCTTGATCTCCTCGACAGGGCATGGTTCCAGTAATTCATGTCCTTAGTCTGCTTGTCTTCAGCAGGACTTGGACAAAGTACTCTCTTGCTCTAGGCAAATAAGGCACAAAGTGCCCCATAAATAGAAAATTCAGCCCCATCCACGCCACCTTGCAACCCCTTCCTATCTGAAAGGAAGTGTTGCCCCAGGCAGTTGCCAGCCCATTGTCCCACTTCCTTCTGGACAACTGCCACACAGATCAATGAAAATCTAGCAGTAAGACTGTCTTTGTTGCCTATATCAACTTGTCAGAGCTTAGCTTTGATTTCATATAGTGCTCCAGAAAAATAAAAGCTGTGCTCTGATTGCTATGAGCTCTGATTGGTTGCTATGGGCAACAACGACAGTCTTACTGCCAGACAGTTTTCATACATAAGACCCCATGAATCTAAGAGTACAGATTTAAACAATGGGAAAATAAATAAAATATAGACAATAAGATGGTGAAAAATAATACGGACAATAAGATGACCAGTAATAATGTGGATACTAAGATGGTGGGTAACTGTAGACAAAAAGATGATAAGTAAAAAAGCAATGAGACAAGTAGTAGTGCAGCCAATGAGACAATGGGCGACGTGTATGGACAGGGCTGCACTATTTTTTGGCATGCTTTGAGCCAAACAAACTATCGTAGCCCTGTTCTATAGATGTGTGGACCATGGTTCGCCAAAACTTGGTGCATTGTGTGCCAGACATGATACTCTTGAATGTGCAGGGATGTGTCGTGCAAGAATCGTACAATGAGGCAAAAATGTTTGACGTGAAACTGTTGTAAAAGTCTATGTCAGTTTCAAATTGGCATGGCTGAGACTACTTTTGACGTATAATGGGACGCATGTATAAAGTTCTGTACGACAATTTCATTCATACTGTCAGATCATACTCTATTAAATACAGAGGTAGAATGAATGAGTCAACATACATTTCACCATGAGTCTATTCGTAACAAATGTTACAAATAGGAAAATAAGACAATAAGTTGATGATAAAATTATAGACAATGAGGTGATGGATGACCTCATTGATCATGTGGACCATGAGGTGATAGGTAACAATGTAGATCATGAGGTGATAGGCAACAATATAGACAATGAAGTGATAGGTAACATTTGTAGACAAGGAGGTGACAGGTAACAAAGTAGCCAATGAGTTGATGGTAACACTATAGACAATGAGGTTAAGGGTAACAAAGTATACAAGGAGTTGATGGGTAACAATGTTAACAATAAGATGAAGGGTAACAAAGTATCAAAGGAGTTGATGCATACAATGACGTGACAGATAACAAAGTAGCCAATGAGTTGATGGTAACACTTTAGACAGTGAGGTGAAGGGTAACAAAGTATACAAGGAGTGGATGGGTAACAATGTAAACAATGAGGTGAAGGGTAACAAAGTAGCCAATGAGTTGATGGTAACACTATAGACCCAAAGAGGTGACAAGAAGCAATGTAGATAATCAGGGGATGGGTTGCAAGGTAGATAATATAGACAAATCATTATTCCTCCCTATACCCTCAATCTATGAAAAAAAAGCACCTAGAGGGGGCAGTACATGAAGCTAAAAAATCCATCTCCACAAGTCAAGGAAAATCCAACTTCAAGAAAGACAAAAAGAATCTTCTGGTGATAGTCATCAACTGATTAAAATATTTAATCTTTCACAGCACAAATTCAGTGTCTGAAGTCTATTATTATTATTATTATTATTATTATTATTATTATTATTATTATTATTAGAAAAAGGAATTTCCTTTTGCCCTGATCTCACGTTAAATCTATTCACCATTTACAAAGACTTGCAAAAATGTGAACGCAAACTGACAATAAAAAGGATTTTTGAAATCAAAAGCCTAAAATCCTGAAGATTCTTCTATTTTTATTTAATAAAGTACACACTGTCCCCCTTCCACCTTTTACCCTCTACAGACTCAAGGGGAATTCTATCCTATATGTAAACCAGCACGTCTCTACTGAATTCACAAGCTGCTGAATTACCTCATCAAACTAATCTCACTTATTTTGAAGGAGGGGAAAAATCATTGGGTAACAAACAGAAATTGTAATATCATAATATATATTTTTATCTGTTC
>JAODAL010084575.1:0-10873 GCA_025379985.1 Phyllomedusa bahiana
ATTTGCATCCAATTATCCCTTAGGTGAAGGGAAATTATCGGGACAGTCCTGCCTGCAATTAACGAGGAGAAAAAGAGCAACCAACAAATACAATGCCCTAGAAGGCCTTCTCTGGAGAGGGAATCCCTAAAAGAATGTGGAACAGGCAAACATAAAGAGAATTGTTAAGAAAGTCAAGAACTGAGCGTGAATGGAGGCAAGATGTCTTTTCGGACCATAAAGGCGTGATCATCTCCGGTCTCACTTGTTTCTTTCAGACTGGGCTGGACTTCTCCGTAGCAAGAAGGCCCCAATGTCTCAGGACGGAAAAGGCTTCTTCTGGAGTAGAACACCCAACCTGTGAACCATCTTTATTGATTATCAATTTCATGGGGAATCCCCACCTGTAAGGTATCTCCTTTTTGATGAGGAGCTTCGTATAAGGCTGAAACTCCCTTCTACGTAGCATGGTGACCGCAGATAGGTCTGGGAAGAGAGAAATGGTCTGGAACCTATCTGGTAGGGAGTCTGTCTTTCGGAGAGCTCTCAGAAAGTCTTCTTTTATGTGATAAAAATGGATACGGGCTATGATATCTGTAACGGCTGGTGGGAAGTGGATCCACTGGACCACCGCAAGTGGTGGTACAGGCCACGCCAGGTAGCGGAATCTAAGTGGGTCCCGGTATTCACCAGAGCCCGCCGCAAAGCGGGATGAATTTGCTGCGGCGGGATTCCACCAGGTCGCTACCCCTGACGCGACTAGCTTGGGGAAGCGGCCGAGGTGCAGCGAGGTACAAAGACGTCGGGCAAACTCGTAGTTGGGGCCAGGCAGACAGGTCAGGGCAGGCGGCAAAGGTTCGAGGTCGGTAGACGGGAGCCAAATGTTCGGTACAGGGAATCAGGAACGAGACTATGGAATGCTTTCTAAGAAGGCATAGAGCGCTAAAGATCCAGCGGGGAACAAGGGGAAGTGACTGCAAAATATACGGACAGCGCCCGGCAAATAACCAATTACTGGCGCTCGCCCTAGGGAAAGGGAGCTTGTGCATCAGCCGGCAGTAGAGCAGGGAAGAGCAGAAGCGCGGCCGGGTAAGTCTGACACTGGATCGCGAGTGCGCCCGCAGCCCGACATGTGGGTCGCAGTGCCACTTGCCGGCACCGGGGGTGGGGGAGGTGGCACGGATGCGCCCGCAGCTCAAAGCACAAGCCGCAGGGGCACCCGTGACTGTATCCTTCGGTATGTGCTGAGAAAGGTTGCGAGGTTTAGGGATTCTGTGAATCCTGTTTATAGTTAACTCTTGGGATGTGCATTGGAAGCATCAGTGCCATCAGATCAGTAAAAAACGTATGTAGTTGGTCCAGGGAGATAGCTTCCGGAATTCCTTTAATATGCACGTTGTTGCGCCTGGACCTATCCTCCAGCTCCAGGACCTTGCTTGAAAGTTGTTGGAACTCCTACTCCAAGATCAGGCCACCAATAATAGCGAGCGAACAGCTGACTTGTCTTCCGTACTCCAGGGTGGCCTGCTACCAGAGAGCAGTGACCCCACTTTAAAATTCTACCCTGAAGTGCAGGTCGCACATAGGTCTTGCCTGGAGGTACATGCCGGGGATCCACCGGAGCTGTGGCGATCAACCGTTCAGGAGGAATAATATGCTGGGGGGCAGATTCTTCTCCCAGGAAGTTGGAGGCATGAGACAGAGCATCAGCCTTAATGTTTTTTCAGCCGGATGGAAATGAAGTTGAATCTGGAAAAAAAAAGGAACCATCGGGCTTGCCTTGGGTTAAGGCACTGTGCCGACTCGAGGTACGATAGGTTCTTATGGTCTGTGTATATAGTGACCAGGTGACGAGCTCCCTCCAGAAGATGGCGCCACTCCTCAAGGGCTAGTTTTAAGGCCAGCAGCTCATGATCCCCGATGGTGTAGTTCTTTTTGGCCGGAGAGAATGGTCTTGCCTTTTGAGTCTCGCTGGGTAAGAACTGCACCTGCTCCTACAGAAGAAGTGTCGACCTCCAAGAAAACGGTTTATCCATGTCGGGCCGAGATAAGACGGGAGCCAAGGCTAATGCCGCCTTGAGCCAGGAGAACGCGTCCTCAGCCGCTTGTGGCCACTGCTTTGGGTTGCCATTTTTCTTAGTCAGAGCCACAATCGGAGCGACCACCGTGGAGAAATGTGGAATGAACTGGCGATAGTAAATGTCAAACCCTAGGAAGCGCTGTATGGCTCGTAGGCCGACAGGACGCGGCCACTGCAAGACGGCGGACAACTTGGCCGGGTCCATTTGAAGTCCCTTGTCTGAAATGATGTACCCGAGGAAGGGCAGGCTGGTTTGATGGAACCGACACGTCTCAAGCTTGGCATAGAGACTGTTCTCCTGAAGACGTCTGAGTACCTGGCGCACATGGAGACAGTGGGTTTTCAGGTCAGGAGAAAAGATCAGAATGTCGTCGAGATACACGATAACGCAGGAGTACAAGAGATCCCGGAAGATTTTGTTTACGAACTCCTAGAAGACCATTGGGGCATTGCAGAAGCAGAAGGACATAACTAGGTATATTCAAAATGCCCATCACGGGTATTAAACACTGTCTTCCACTCATCCCCCTCCCGGATACAGAGGAGATTGTAGGCTCCACGCAGGTCCAGTTTGGAGAAAATCCTGGCTCCGCGAATACGGTCAAAAAGTTCCGTGATGAGTGGTAATTGGTAGCGTTTTTTTACAGTCATCGAGCCGTCCTTCTCCACGAAGAAGAATCCCCCACCAGCCGGGAAGGAGGACTTGCGAATGAACCCCTTCTGGAAGTTCTCCTGAATATAGGCCGACATAGCTTGGGTTTCAGGCACAGACAATGGATAGACCCTGCTTCTGGGAGGACTGATACCAGGTCAATCGGGCAGTCTTACGGCCAGTGAGGAGGGAGGGTCTCCACTTGATTCTCTAAAATACGTCAGCGAAGTCCTAGGTGCGGGCGTTTCCTGCCCGTTTGGGGCTCTGAGGACAGTCCCTATGAAAGTGCCCGGGGCTGGCGCAATACAGGCACAACTTTTCTCCCCAACGTCGAGACAGCTCTTGCTAGGAGAGGTAAGCTCTGTCGACCTGCATAGGCTCTTCGCCGGAGGACTGTGGACGTGGCAGTGGGGATCTCTGGAACAGGCGAGGGAACCGACAGGGCCGGACGGAATCACATTCCTGACTGAGCCCCTCTTCCCTCTCAGCGAAGCGCACGTCGATACGAGTGGCCAAGTGGATCAGCTCAGGCAGTGAAGTTGGGAGATCTCTCGCCGCCAGCACGTCCTTTACCCTACTGGAGAGGCTCTTCTTGAAAGTGGCACATAAGGCTTCATTCCAGGTCAGTTCTGATGCCAGGGTGTGGAACTGGACGGTGTAATCTCCCACCAAGGAGTCCCCTTGGCGCAGGTTCAGGAGCGCGGTCTCGGCAGATGATGCACGGGCAGGTTCCTCGAACACACCGTGGAATTCCTTGAGGAAGGCCTGCAGTTCAGCCATCACAGGATCACTCCTGTCCCAGAGAGGTGTAGCCCACACCAGGGCTTTTCTGGAGAGCAGACAAACGACAAAGGCCACCTTTTACCATCCGGTCGGGAACTGGTCGGCCATCAGCTCCACGTGCATCGAACATTGGGTGATAAATCCCCTGCAGAGCTTCTGGTCTCCGTCGAACTTGGAAGGAAGAGACAGCCGAAGCTTGGTGCCCACAGGGCCCAGCGGAACCGCCGGAGCTGGAGCAACTGCGGGAGGTGGCGGAGGCTGCTGTTGGGCGGCGATGAGCTGCTGCATAATGGCGGTCAACTGGTTTAGTTGTTGAGCCTGTTACTGCGACTGCTGGGCAACAATGGTCGTAAGATCCACCACACACCACATATATATATATATATATATGTACACCACTTTTTTTTTTCTCTTTTCTTTCTCTGTGTTCAGTGCGCAGAAACAGGTGCTTTTGCGTGTTCAGGTGGGGAGATCTTCACCAATATAAGCCATTAATTATAGACACTGTATAGGAACCCCAGTTCAATAGCTGAACCAACGTCACTGAAAAAAAGGGCAGTCAGGGGCAAACTTTCAGAAATATGGCAACAATGGTGGCCAGGTGCAGTCCACTGCAGTTGTATAAGAAGTTGAGGCACTTCCGAAGATCCTATCCCCCAGTGTGTGTACTCATATGTGGGAGATCCAGGAGGAAGATTATGTAAGAAATTCAAAAAATGCGGCAGCAAAGTCAAGCAGAGACTACTCACATAGTTGTCCTGTAGCTTAGTGTCGGCCAGAGAGGAGGGCACCTCTGCTTCCAGCGTGTCGTCCGGCTGTAGAGGCTCGGAAGGGACAGAGCAGTATATGCCCGGCACCCAAAGCCTCACAGCAGCGGTCTGCTCCGCAGTTAGTGTCTGGACACTGCAGAGACTTCCGTGACAGCTGACAGGGGTGCCGGAGCAGAGCCGAGCAGCTGCGCCTCACATAAGGAGGCCCACAGGCGAGGTAAGTCCCCCGCTGCTTGTACGGAGCCGTTGATGTCGCGGGGTTGCGGGAGAAAGATGGCACCTGTTCCCGCCGTTGAGCAGAGGGTGTCTAGCAGTGGAGAACTCCGGTTCCACTCCACCAATTTAGATCGGGATTGCGGCAGAGAGTAGCCCGGCCCCCAGAGATTGCGGTGGACAAGGTCTGGTGGCATATTCGCGGTTCACAGGGCTTAGTTGGGCCGCTTAAACGGGATTCACATCAGGAGAGGTCCTTGAGTGCGTCCGCTCACATCTCCCACTCAGGTCTCGCCCCCTGTAATTGGATTTTCTGTACATACTCTGTTTGTTTTGTGGTTCAAATCTTACCCTTGACAACTAGTGTTTGAAGCTTTTGTTTGTATTAAGAAATGGGGTTAGAACTGCTGATTAGGTTTCTTTCAAAACTGTCATTAGACTAAGCTGTAACCACAAGATTACCTTTAATGTCTGAAAAAATAATTTTTAAAACTTTTTTTCCCAAATACATAGTCAGGATAAAAAAGATTTTTTTCTGTTTGAGTAGAGGTATGCCCTGGTCGGGCTCACTCCGAGGAGAAGACCATTTTCTAACAAAAGCTTTTTTTTTACAGAAAAAAATTTTTTTTCACTCCCAGGCAATGTGCTTTGTTTACTTAGAGGGTTTAAAGGGGGACATGATGACTAGGAATAGAGGCCAGTTTTAAATAACTTTTAAAACAGGTAGAATGCCCAGAATTTGAACCTGTTTACTGCGGGTCATAGATTTGGCGCATTGTATTTTCCACTATGAAACTCAGGCTCAGGTAAACCATATACTTGTTAGCGTTCTAATTTAAGGCAACAGTTTAATGGGGGGCACCAGAATCTGCCCTCTTTTCAGCCCGGTACAGGTACAACCCCGTCACTCATTTTTAAATCCCCGCCGCCACTCCCCAGCATTCAAACCGCAAACGGGGCTTTGTAAAGCACCCGAATTTTTGGGGGACGTGCGGGAAATCGGGGGACACTAAAACCGTACAAAGCTTTAGATTTAAAGCTTTGTTTTTTGGAAATTTTTTAAGGCGCATTTACTGCGGAAAAGGGTACCCCATTTTGGGAAAAAATTTGGAATCCCCTGACCCAAAAAGTCGCCCTACCCGCGGAATGCACCTGATTTAAGACCCTTTCATAGGGGGCCCTCATAAATCAGGCGAAATTCTATGTTTTTTTTTCATCCCAAAAATTTCCCATGCTTGTCCCCAAAAGCGTCTATTTTTTCCCTTTCCTCCCAGCATAAATGTGTAGAATCACGCGTGTGTGGTGCAACACACCTCAAGGAAGCCCCCACATTTTGGGCACAAAAACAAAGTGCTGGGGGCTGCCCAAAAGCGCCTCCCCTTTGGGAAATTGCGCCTCCCTCATTTTCTGAAAACAGGGCTGTAACATTTTTCTGGGCTGAAAGAACCCCAAAAAAATGCGGTGAAACCCCGGGTACATACTTTCTTCCAAATCTCCTGCCCCTCCCTTTTGAAATTTCTCAGAGAGTTACAAAAAAAGAGCTAAAAATCCCAAATTTAACGGGCCAATAATCCCCCCAGCTTGGCAAAAAAAAGGGTTAAGGAAACTGCCTGAAATAAACTGTATGGGTATTTACCAGGAAACTGTTTTGGTTTGCAAACCCCCTTTTAAATTAAAATAGAAAGTGGGATTCATTTTTTTTAAATAAATTAACAAAAACACAATATCATTTTTAAACCCTAAACCCGGGTTCCTTCCTCCTATATAATGAAGCCCATAAAAAAAGGTGTGCAGAGGTGCGCTCATTTTCTTCAAAAAACAGATCTTTTTGGCTAAACTGCCCCAAATTGGGCTTTTTATTTTTTCCCAATCGCAGCTCTTCTACTGGCTCCTTGGAGGCAAACTTATGAGCTCAGAGGAGGGACTATGTGTAGGGGTGGAGGGACAGCCTGAATCTCACATGCCATTAAAAAACTTTATTTAATTGACCTAACCCAAAATTTGAGCTGGGGGGGGCAACAAAGGAAATTTTTTTGGGAGTTTAAAAGGGGGAAAAAACTTTTCTTTAAAAATTTTTTTCATAAAATCCTTTACAATAAGAAATTAAATCTTTACGGGGGAAAATGGGATCTGGAGTCCCCTGGAAGGGGGCGGAAAACCCTTTATTTGGGGAAATACTTTGATGGAGGGGCATTTCTAGGGTGGGGCAATATGAAATTTTTTTTTTGGTTTTTAAAACTAAAAATAAAATACTCTTATTCCGTTTTCCCAAAAAAAAGTTTCCCCAGTGATATAGTTCCCCACAAAATGAGTGCACCCCTCTTTTTTTGTAAATATTGGGATAATATCTTTTCATGGGAAAAAAAAAAACCCAAAGAAGATATGAAAAAATTTGAGGGCCCCTCGGTTCAAAATATTTTTTATCAAAAGATTTTTAAGGGTGGCCCCCCGACTTTCAACGTGAAAATTTAAAATCGGGGCAGTTTCCCATGCTTTTCATACCCCAATCGAGCCAATCCGCCCCCTCATCCCGGGGCACCACCTCCAATTTTTCAGGGGAGAAAAAATAAAAAAAAAACCCAACCTGCAAGGGCGGGGCCTTCTTAGACACCTGTTAGAGTGGGCGGGGACAGAAAAAACCCCAAAAAGGGTGCACCCCTTCCCCTTCCCCCTAAGGGTTAAAAAAACAATGGGACAACCAAGTATAACGTAGTTTTCTGCACACAAAAAAAAATTTCTTTAAAAAAAGTATGCAAACCTGGGTGCCACGGGGGGCTGCGGGGACACAAAGGGAAATTTTACATGTAAAAAACCACACAAACCCCCGCCACGGGGACACTACTGCAAAAAGGGGAATACACAAAGGGAGATCCCCAAAGGGAAACAATTTTTGCTATCTTATCATACATTAAAAAACTTTGAGACCCGGTTACACATATTTTTATCAAAAGAATTTTTAAGCTGCCCACGGACCTTTCACTTAAACTCAAAAACGGGGCCGGGCCTATGCTAATTTTTTTTCCTCTCAATCGAGCCAAACCAAAGGCCCCTCAATGGGTCCACCCAAACCCCATTATTTTAGAAAAGAAAAAATAAAAAAAAACACCCAACCTCAAAATGCCCTTTTTATTAAAGCCTGTTTAGAGGGGCGGGGACAGAAACCCAAAAAGGAAGCACCCCCTTTCCCTTTCCCCTAAAAGGTTAAAAACAATGTACACCAAAAGTATTTTTTTTTCTGCACACAAAAACATTTTCTGAAAAAAAAAGTAAAGCAAACCAGGGGCCACTGGGGAGGGGGCCCGAAAACATGAAAATTTTACAAGTACACACACAACCGCCGCCACGACACAGCTCGCAAAAAGGGCAAACAAATAAAAGAAAATGGAGGTCTTTTACCCAGTTAGGGCCTATTTTCTGGGAGCCCCCAGTGGGACCCAGGGTTTGGGATACTTTTTTTAGAAATGTTTTTGTTTGCGAAACATACTTTTACTTGGTGGGACTTGAAATTTTTAAACCTATATTGGGGAAAGGGAAAGGGGGCTTCCATTTTGGGTTTTTTTTTTCCCCGCCCACTCTCACAGGCGTCAAAAGAAGGGCACTTGCAGGTTGGGTGTTTTTTTTATTTTTTTCTCTCTGAAAAATTGGGGATCGGTTACCCAGTGAGAGGGCCCGATTTTCTCGATTTAAGTAAAGAAAGCATAGGACTGCCCATTTTTTGAGATCAAAAATTTTAAAATCGTGGGAGCTTAAAACCCTCTTTTGATAAAAAAATGTAACCGAGAGGGCCAAATTTTTTTCATGAAAATAGATAGCATGAAAGCTTTCCCTTTTGGGATTTCCACGTAGGGGGGGAGATAAGTTTAAAATTTTTGAATTACCAGCGGCTAACGGGCCCCCAAATTAATGATAGTATGGGCTGGCGAGGGGGCTTGGGCCCCCCAATCCCCACCGTCCCCCCCCCACAAATGCGTAATTGCGGGGTGTAATCAAATAAAAGCCTGTTTAACATGCCCCAAGGGTACGTTTCCCCAAATAGGTTTTGGGAAACCATTTTTTGGTGCACTGCGGGAAGAACATTTATGTTTTAAAAGGATGCGCTGCTCAGCACTTTTTTATTACCCAGCTGCGTATACAGGGAGAAAGAAATTACATTAACTTCTTTTTCCCCCGCTTCAAATTTTGGCAGGAAGACGGGAGGTAAACTCGCACTTAAAAGCTATGATTCCCGTAATTTTTTCAGAATTAATTTTTAGTGGCCCATTGCAGTTCCTGAAAAAAGCTGTGTTAAAAATAGCCTAAGGGTATGTTCACACAATTTTTTTTTAAGTGGTTTAAAATTTTTGGGTATGTTTTCCAACCCTTTTTTGGGATTTTTTTAAAGCGTATTTTGAAAAAATTCTAAACCCCCATTGTTTTTTCCTAATGGGCATTTTACAAATGAAAAAAAAGCTTCCAAAAACATTCCCCCTTTCTTTGTACAGGCCCCTTAAATTTCCTTTCCCAAAGAACGGGTTCCCCATTTTTAAAACCCTTTTGAAACAAAAACTGTAGTTTAACAACAAAGTGTATTTTAAAATTAAAATCAATGAAGGGAGGGATTTGGGAAAAATTTTTCTGAGGCTGATTTTGGGTTGTTTTTCAGTGCATAAAATGCACTAAAAACGGGCCAAAAAACGCTGTGTGAACATAAATAGGATGTGGCCTTTAAATTACTCAACACACAGCCATCAATCTCTAAACCGCTGCCAACAAAAGCGAGTACAACCTGAAGTGAAAATGAACAAATTGTGCCCAATTTGTTATTTTCCCTCCCTGGTATCATGTGACTCATTAGATTAAGAGTGTGTTTAGCGATTGCGTTGGCCCCCGACATCGGGCGATGGGCCCAAGTCGACCATATCGACAAATATCGAATTTGAGCAGTCGATTTTGAGCGATGCCTTAAAGTCTAGGGGAGAGCAACAAACCCCTTTAATTTTTACACCCAAACAGGGCGGAGAAGCTGGAATTAAACCCCCACAAAAGTCAAAGGTATTTTCCAATCTTAGGACACATTAGGTTTTAAAAAGCACGAAAAAAAAAACACAAAATTCACTATCCCGTCTTTTAAACCCCAGCAGACCCTTGATTGCTCACCCCACAAATTAAAAAAGTGCCCGAAGGGAAGAATTTTAACCATCATCTTACTTAAATGGCATTGAATATCCCGTCCTGGAACGACATGGCCCCAAACCTGCAGACCCCCAATTCAAAAGTGCCCGGAAAAAAAAGGGGTCTTTCAACCACCATTTTAGTTGAATGGAAATTGACTATACATGTCCTGGGCCACAGCATGAGCCCCCCAAAACCCGAAGACCCCACATTAAAAAGTGCCGGAAAAAAGGGGTTTTCAACCACCATTTTAGTTTCCTGGAAATATCTGTCCCTGCCTGGGCCACAGCATGAGCCCCAAACCCGCATGACCCCAGATTAAAAAGTGCCGGAAAAAGGGGTCTTTTCAAAACCATTTTATTTCACTGGACATTTAAATACCTGTCCTGGGCACAGCATGAGCCCCAAACCCGCATGACCCCCACATTTAAAAAGTGCCGGGGAAAAAGAGTCTTTCAACCCCCTTTAGTTTCTCTGGGCATTGACTATCCCTGCCTGGCCCAGCATGAGCCCCAAACCTGATGACCCCAGATTAAAAAGTGCCGGAAAAAGGAGTCTTTCAACCACCCTTTTTGTTTTTACGGACATTGACAAAACTGCCCGTCCCCCAGAATGACCATTAAACCTGCTGACCCACAGATTCAAAAGTGCCGGGAAAAGGAGTCTTTCAAACCCCCATTTTAGTTTCACTGGACTTGCTATACCCGTCCTGGGCCACGCATGAGCCCCCCAAAACCCGCATGACCCCCAGATTTAAAAGTCGGAAAAAGGGGTCTTTTAAACCCTTTTAGTTTTAACGACATTGACTATAAAGTCCCCGGGCCACAACCAAGCCCCCAAACCTACATGACCCCCAGATTCAAAAGTGCCCGGGAAAAAAAAGGGGTTTCAACCACCATTTTAGTTTCCGGATTTTGACTATACCCCCGGCCACGCATGAGCCCCAAACCTGCATGACCCCCAGATTAAAAAATGCCGGGGAAAAAGGGGTCTTTCAAACCCCCTTCAGTTTTTACGGGGATTGATATACCTGTCCTGGGCCCCAGCAGAGCCCCAAACCTCTGACCCCCAGATTTAAAAATGCCCGGAAAAAGGGGTCTTTCAACCACCCTTTTAGTTTTACTGGAAATATACTGTCCCGTCCTGGGGAGCGCTTCCCCCTGAGAGTCGGACCATTGAGCTTCACTTGGGAAAAACTGGTGGGAAAAAGCTCCTGTTCCACTCAGGGGGCCCCTTTTTTTTGGC
>JAODAL010084576.1:0-10873 GCA_025379985.1 Phyllomedusa bahiana
GATTAAAGCTCCCCCCTGCACAGTAGCGTCCCCTTAGTCCCTGTACCCAAAGTATACCCCTGTACCCTGAAATACCCCCATAACCAATAGTTCCCCTTAAGGTAAGAAAAAAAATTTAAAAAAAACTTACTCCCCTTTTCCCCAGGATCCTGTCATCACGCCACTTACCCCCAGCCTCACTTTTGGGTCCCCTGGTACGGGAGCCAAAGATCAGCATCCATTGGTGTGCTGAAACCCTTGCACCCACTGCGACCTGCTTGTATGTCAGCATTGACTGACGCTTTATATCAGAGGGGATCGGGAGAGGAACGAACCTCCTGCCTCCCCCCCTGTCCCCCGGCAGCCACGGGTGTTGCAGCTACGGCTTTGGGCTCGTACGCCTTTTTTCCCAAGACGGGGCCGGGGCGCCCCCCTCGTTGAGGGGAGCCCGCCTCAACCCCCCTTGGAACAGCCTAGTCTGTCCTATAAAAAATTTCCCAAGAAACCCAAAGGGTGGAGTCAGTAAAGTTTTTTTGAACTATCAACAGTCTTTTGGAAACTGAAAAACCCTTTTAGAAAAGAAAAATGGAAACCCAAAGGAAAATTAAAATCATTAACAATTTTTTTAAAATCAACAGTTTGCATGATTTGGTCCACAGCTAAAAAATCTTCAACACAGCTTAATCCAAAAAAGTAAAACAACCGACCATTTTAATTGTCAAACTTCATGTGTGGGTTTTGACTATCAAGAACGTAAAAAGCAACAAAATTTGCAAAAGTACAAAAAAAGACTTGTCAGCAAGTCACCTCCAGGGGCACGAAAGGTGAAAGAAGTCTTATGGGCTGATTAAATAAAAATGTTTTCATTTTGGTACATCATAAGTTTTGAACAGCATTGAATAAAAAAAGTAGGGGTTTCCTAGTGTGTAACACCACTCTTAAAAGGAACAAGAAGTTTTTGATGGCGGGGCTCTTTTTACTGGTTTTAAGTTTGGTAACCTCAACGATGCTGGCAAAACTGAAAAAAAAAAGGCACTGCAAAACCTTCGGGTATAGTCATTGATCAAGGTTCATATTACATAAAGGGAAAATTATCCAAAACATGCTTTTTAGGTTATTCCAAAAACCAAAAAAAGCAAAAAGTCGGTAGGCGTCAAAGAAAAGGGTGGGGCCCGCACAGAGTCTAACTTTAAACCCCTTGGCTTGTTTTTTAAATAATTTATAGATGGGGAAAACAAAGCACCTACAAAGTAGCAAACTTTGTGAAAATTCGCAAATTTAGAAAGAATGCCCCAATTGCATAAAGCTGTGATAATCAACTAGAGGGGGCTACTTTGAAGAGTCAAAAATCTAGATTTAAATTTTTTTTGAAATAAAGTTAACTATTATTTTTTTTTCTTCTTTAATTTTTTTATTTCTTTTTTTCTTCATTTTAAAAATGAATCACTGAAACAGTGATTTTTCTAAAAATGTTGACCATTATATTTTATGATAATCACGGTCAAAAAAAAGTCAAGACAAATTCAATCAATAAATCACCAAAATAGGGCTTGACAAGGGATTTTGGGGGTCCTAACAAGCCCCAAAAATGGCCCCCCTCCTCCGAAAAAAATTTAAATCCAGGGCCTAACCTAATGCATACTGCCTGCGCCCCCCCCCCCCCCCCAACAGGAATGGAAAAAATGCACAATAGGAGAAATAGGGGCTATTTGGAATGTATTTAATAAAAATATTTGATATTTAAAAAAACCATACAAATACTGTAAAGACAACTTTCTATACTTTCACCCAAATAAGGTGAAACATCACCATAAATACCGCATACAAGCACAAAATTATCACCAACTGTTACTGCACAAACCAATACAAACCAAAACAATAAATTTTAAACCCCTTTTAAAGACCAAAAAAAAACCACCACACCCAAAAACCACCAAACACCACCACATAATGTCTGAATAATACCACCACAACACCACCATGTGCTGAATAAACAGATTACAAAAGATTAAAATTGCCAAAATGCACCATAATATTTTCGGCACCAGAAAATTTGTGTATCATGCAAGCTAAACTAGCTACATTTGACCATCATATTTTGGGGGTAAACAATTAACTAACTTCAAAAAGTCTGGGCCCAAAAATCACCCTATAGGGGTAGAATTAGTTGCACTCAGGGTTTGCTGACCTAAAAGTGACTTAAAGGAGATGTCTTCTATTACTGGGGTAATTTTACTTTCCTTTCTTCTCCACAGATCCAGACCTCCATGCGACTTTTCCCGGGCCCCAACTCATCCCGGGGAATTTTCCACACAAAAAATCTTTGAATCCCTTACTTTTTCCAGCACGTCCCCCACCCTAGTCCCCCCTATATAAACTTTTCATGAGTTATAGGGGGAGATAATAGGGGTAAGGGGTGATAGGTGGGAATGGTGAGGGGTATAAAGGGGATCATAGGAAAAGGAGGGTATGGGTGGTAGGTTTGGAATGATAATGGAGGTGGGGGCATAATGAAAAGTGGGGGGGGTGAAGGTGGAGGTAATGGGCTTTTTGGTGATAAGTGAGGGCTCCGGTTATAGTGGGGGTAATTGAGCTATGGGGTGAAGGGGAGGGATGGGGGTTATGGGTTATAGGTAAGGTAAGATGCTATGGGGTGATGGTGGAGGGGGGGGAATGAGGATGGTAAGGGGTGAGGGGGGGCATAATTTTTTTAATGGAAGGGGGGTTTGGGATTTGGGAAAGGGGGGGTTTTAACTTTGAGTGATAGATGGGGGGGGTGTTTTGGGTTTTTGGGTTTTAAGGGGGGGGTTGGTTTTGTGTTTTGGCACTATTCCAGTAACCCTGGTAGGGGCAGTGATGGGGAAGGGGTACAGGGGATTGTTGGGCCTGCACCCCAAAAATATTAGGGGGACCATACCCTTCAAAATGGGGAGGAATGAGTTCAGTACTGCATTTTTTGTATTTTTATATTTTTTTACAGGTTTTTCCCCTTTTTTTTGGACTATGCTGGATTAAATTTGGGTATGTCAACTAGCATTGGGTCCAATATGTAATAAAAGTTCCAAAGACGCGGGGGTTTAGAGATTTTTAATTTAAAAAAGTGTTTTTTTTTCTGTTTGTTTCTTTTTTTTTAAATTATTTCTTCCCGTATAGAATGGAGGATTGTAGGTGCCTCTCCCTTACTATCGCGGGGCTTTGGGGTGAACTACGGGGGTTTTTTGTCACCCCAAGGCTTTGGGCACAAACCCCCTTTCACTTTTTCCCCTTTTTCCCCCAATACACTAGGGGCGGGAAGAGTGGGTTACCAAAACAGAAGCGGAACCCCCAATGTATGGGCCACTTTTGAGCAGCTGATGCTGGTAATTTTTGGGGGGGAACAGACCAGTATTTATGAACTTCACATCCTATAGTATCACGCAGCTGCCAGTTTCCCGTGGGTGTTTTTGAAAAAGGGGGGGACCCCACGTTTTTTTTAACCATTTGTTTTTTGAAAAAACTAGAAAAACAAGTTGAAAACAGAAGTTTACAAAACCCCTAAAATAAAAAATAATGCATGTTTTTTTCTTTACTAAATGAAAACAAAAAAAACCTTACCCTTTTTGGGCAAATTTTGGGTTAAAAAAATTTTTTATATTTGCCAAATGCCAAATAATGAAAAGAGAGTTTTTTTTTAAGGGATTTTTATTTCTTTCTACAAAATCAAAAAGTTTTCATACACTAGGTTACAAAGCCTTTAAACATTTTAAAGGGCAGCCAAAAATGATTAACACCTTTTGGGGAGTTTTAAATTTAAAACCACCTTGATGTATTTTTAAACACCCAAAAACACAAAATGCTTTTGTGTGTAACTCATGGAAAGTCTAAAAATCACCAAGATAGGGGGAAGAGAAAAGGTGCATTTTGTCATTCTTGAGGCAATTTCCAATACCTGAAGGTGCCTTGTCACTGTACAAACAACTATACCAAGTAAAAAAAAAAACGAAATGTACAGCCCTGCTCCGCTCAGGAAGGAGATGGGTTTTGGCCCCTCAGAGATGAACATGTTTTTGTTACTCATGGGCATATCAACCCAAAAACAAGAGCAAAAAACTTGGAAAAATGTTGCGGAAACGGTGGGATTGTTCATTATCCACAGTGAATGATACAAATCAACATGGGCTGAAAGGCCACTCCCAGGAAGAATCATTAGTCCAAAAAAAACATCTAAAACCCCATTAATTTTTTGCAAATGCCACAGAATAAAACCTTTTCTTTTGGGAGAAAATCCG
The DNA here is from genome assembly GCA_025379985.1 of Phyllomedusa bahiana. NCBI lineage: Eukaryota > Metazoa > Chordata > Amphibia > Anura > Hylidae > Phyllomedusa > Phyllomedusa bahiana. Next base: position 4,248 of record JAODAL010084576.1, read on the forward strand.
TGATCTATGAAACAAAACGAACTTTTTACCGTAATGACCTTTTTTCCTTTGGTGAAAAAAGGGGAGAAGCTTGGAAGTTTAAAACATCCCCAACTGTTAAACACGGGGGTGACAGCATCAGTTGTGGGGTTTTTTTGCTGCAGGGGGACTGGTGCATCAAAAAATAGAGGGGGCATCATGGGGAAAGAAGTTTTATGGCAATATGAAGCAACATTAAGACTCACCAGGAAGTTAAAGCGGGTGGAAATGGGTCTTCCCAAAATAACAATTACCAAAATGCTGCCAAATTTGGGGTTTTTACAAAGGGGCATCACAAAGCCCTAATCAAAGTCCTAATCCTATTAAAAATGTATGGGCAAAGCTGAAAATGCAGGTGCGAGCAGGTACCACATACATGGTTAGTTACACCCATTCTTCGGGAGAATGGTCAAAATTCCCGGGTTGCCCTAATTTTTTTTAACTTTTTAGAAACACTAATTTACGTTATAATTTAAAAAATTATGCAAAAAAGGATTTCATGAATTAATAGTAAATAAAAAGGCAAAAATTACATTTTAAAATTAATTAAAATTTCTATTAAGATTTTGTTGATGATTGTAATGTTTTGTCTATGTATTAGCGAATTATATTTTTTTATTTTTGGTTACTCACCAAAACTTGACCATAAAACTCCATCCAATGCTACTCACGCTTTAAGAAGGGGGCGTGTCCCGAAACTTTGCGGTCGAACAGGAGTAACAACTGGGATCCTCCGCTCGTTCCTCTCTGCATGCAAATATTTGTCCCCTTATCAAGGATTCAAGGGAAACTGAGCGATGGTCATGTCTACGCTATTCGTCAGATAAGTGCTACATGACTAAATTTTCTAAATAATAAGAAGAAAAGAATCAAAAGGGTACGCTAAATGTGTTCGTACACACGGATTTCACAAAAATTCCAAAAATTGCTACCAACTATTTGAAAACTTTGAAGGGTATCCAAAAAAGTTTGACCATAGTCATAGAGTTTAAGGCAACACCAAATACTAAAAAAGTAAGCAAAATTTTTTACTTTGCAGAAAAAAAAAAATGCCTTAAAAAATTCTCTCTCTCTCTTTTTTCTGGCATTTGGGAAATAAAATAATTTTCGTAAACAAATGACCAAAATGGGGGATGGTTTTTTTCTGATTTCTATCAGACAGTGAGAAAAACATGCATATTTCTTTTATTAGTGATTAAAAATTTTGGTTTCAAAATGTATGTATAAAAAAAACCACTTGGGGTTCCCCTTTTTCATAACCACCTGATACTATAGAAAGGGAAAGGGCCCCTGGAAAATCGGGACTTTTCCCCCCTAAAAATACCAGCCCCACCACCCCGAACTGACCATAACATTAAGTATCCCCTTCTGTGGTAACCCACTCTTTCCCCGTACCCCTGGGGCATTGGGGTTTCTGAAGAAAAGTGCAGGAGTTTGTGCACCTTGATGACACAAAAAACGCTGGCTGACACAAGGGCCCCGGTATAATAGAGGGATCGCAGACGCCTCTATTACTAACACTGGAAAAATATAAGTACAGAAAGAACAGAAAATAAACACTTTATTTTAATACACACACCCCAACACTAGTCCTCATTGACCATTTTATCATAGAAAAAGATCCAATGCTGGTCCAACGTAGTCCACCGAATCTGTCATAGTCCAAAACAGAAACCTGAAAAACGAAAACAGAAAACACAGAAAACCCGGAGGGGTTGGGGATCACCCACTTTCCCCCGGGTAGTGGATACCATCCAGTGCTCAGAAAACTTTGGGGGCATACCCCACAGCAGGTAAGCTGGGGCGCTTGGGAGGGGGGGGGGGTTTTGGGGGGGCTGCCGTGAGCTTTCCCGGGTGCTAGACGGTCCCCTCCCCATTTTACCCACCACCCCACCAAACATCCCTCCCTCCATCCCCACTCAAACCTCTCCCCCACTCTGAACACCCCCTCTTTCCCACAAAAAAGCCCACCACCTTTAGGTAAATTTACATAACGGATTGAAAGCTGATTCTGTGGGGGATTCAGCATAATCGCCACAGAATCGTGCCCAATCCGACGCATTCGGGGTTTTAAATTGTTTGCAAAAGAAAACAAGGTTTAGTTTTACACTTCGCTAATTTTTATCATTGATTTTCTTTTCAGCCTAAAAATTTCAATGCTGGAAAAAAATTACATTAAATTCTTGAGGCAATTCTGCGCCGTACATTTCATAGCACCGAAAATCTCCTGAGAATCAAAGTCAAATCCTTGTCGAAATCTGCACTTACGGGACGATTTTCTGATTGAGGAATGCACCATCCAGCACTGAAATTTTTAGCACCAAAACCTTTTACATGAACATAAACCCACCCCCCCTTCGTACCCCATCTCCTCCCATAAACCCACCTCCCCCATCTGAACCCCCCCTCTCTAACCCACTTCCCCAACTTAAAACACTCCCCTCTAATCGCCCCCCCCCTTTGCTCTGTCCCCCTGTGATTCCCCCTTCCCCTGCTCAACCCGCCAGCCTAATTTACCCCTTCCCCCCCACCCCCCCCTTCTCCCACAAAAACACTCACCTGCCTTGGGGTCCTGCATCTTATATCTTTAGCACTCAGTGCTCTACTGAGGAGAGAAAGCCAAAAGCTCTGCCCAATCTTCCCAGCAGTACACTGGGAACTGTTGGCTGTCAGTTCCTGTCATGTGACAGGATACTGCAAGAAAATAAGAAGCGTTTAGGAGAGATTTACTACTTCTCCTAATGTCCCTTCATGCTGCACTGCCCCCCAATGTCAGTCCGCTGCTCACCCATCTCATCCCTATCTGTACCAGGGGGAGGGGGTGGTGGAGGTAAACTACTCCGGATCCCTCAGCTGAAGGAAGTGCTAGCTGTGTCACAGCCCAGCACCTCCACGTTTGGAACGAGCTCAGCTTTTGAGTCAGCTTCATACCTGCGCCCCCTACTGACATGCAAGGTAGGCGCCCCTAGCAATCACCTAACCTTTGCTTACCCATCATTCTGGCCCTGACTGGAAAGAACCCTATACACATATTAAATACATGACATGAGATCATTCATAAATATAAAATGTAGCCTTTATTGAAAGTGTAATAAAAGGAAAAGGATTTAAACCCCCTGGAAAATGTAAAAGAAAAAATAAGGGAGGTAGGAGAACTATAAACATATAAAGTCACAAAAGGAAATTATAAAAAAAAAACTCATTAACTCACCAACATCGGTTCCTTAGGCCTAGTTTAAATGAAGATCCATGGGCCAAAAAATCTGATCAATTGAGTGAAGGATGCGTTTCCATGTAGCTGATCCAATAATGATCCAATATTAGTAGTAATTGGTTGGTTAGTATTCCAAAAAAAATCTGAAAATTAATGTAAGAACTATACATACCTCAAACTCCCCGCAAAACTAACCTTCATGGAGCCACCGCCATAAAAATATCCAATATATATGACTAAACCAGTATTTTCTTTTATTTGCAGTCACCGGACTATTTAACCCTACAGGCCTTTACTACTGGCAACTCATAAAATTTGCTTTCACAAAAAAGCACATCTTTTCTTTAGTACTCCATCCATTCTTTTTTTGGCCCTAATGTAGCGCTAATGATACTGTAAAGGGCTATTTACATGGGCATAAATTTATTTTGTTGATGGAAAATGTCCACTAAAGTCTTGAGAGTGGGTTTAACCAAAATAGATGCATTAATGCATCAAATATTATATTTATATAAAAATTAGTTTTTTTCACGAAGGGTGTTTTAAAGTTTTCAATTTTCTAACTAGATGTCAGGTGATTATAATACTGCTGATATAGTGATGACATAATGATACAATATAATCTGTAATATGTTTGTATTGCCAATCCATATTATAGATGTTTACCAATAAACTGGTGTGCCACAAGCTTCCAGTTAAATTTTTTTATGGATATATTTAAAGTCAGTATTTTACATCAGTATTTTGTAATCCAAATCTAAAAGTGGATTCTACACAGAGAATAACTAGAATTTAAATATTTGCATCTATTAATCTTCTAGACTCATTTCTAGGTTTGCTTCCAAACACTGAGCAAATACTGACCAAAATACTTCCATGTAAAAGTGACCTTAGTGTAGTATTATACGTTTCTTTCCTTAGGGTATATTCGCATGCGTTTTTTTAAATACGTTTTTGGTACATTTTACATACCAGAAAACGACCCCAATAAGTATTTAACAATGTTTAAAAGGTGATTTACATTGAATTTCAATGTAAAATACATATCGTCTTCAGACGAAACATGTTTTTACATTACGTTATTGCATTGAGTTAATGGATGCGTCAAGAAATTCACACGTCATCTTGATCCGTTTTACGCATAGAAAAGGCAACAGAAACAATAAGCATATATTTTTGCAGTCCATAAAACATATCCAAAAACGTACCACACCTTGTGGTACTTTTTTGGATGCATTTAACACAATACATTTTAAGTATTGCAAAAACATATCCAAGTTGCCACATGAACATATCCTTACAAGCAATCATACAAAGCCAAAGTTCCAAAATATGTATATCCACAACATGAAGTTGGTTTTAAATTATAAGAGTTTTGTTATCAGCAATAAAGACAAAAAAAAATAATAATTATTACAAGAATCAACAAAAAAATTAACTATATAGCTATGGATAAGAAATTCTTTAAAACCTTTCTTACCAAGGAAGGTCATTCACATGTTCTCATTCTCATAGCAATGACTATTATTAATAATGTAGATTCCGCCAAATGATTGCAGGTTTTTATAATTAGTCAAGCCCTTATTTACACCCACTCATTTTACATGATACTGGATTTCATGTCTTTCCCATAGTGTTCTCATTCCCTGATGCATTTTAGAGGAATAGTATTGCACATTTTACATTAGTGTTGACCGCATTTGCCCATTTTCAATAATCACACATTTTCTCTAAATTCATTATTTGATACGCATTACTGTATGTTTATCAGTGTTCTGAACAATAAATTAGTTAATTTCAGACCATGTACAGGACTGTTTGTGCCTGTTAGCTTTAATGAGATCATAATTCTTGAAGTTTCGTTCAATAACTCTTAGGTATTATGCACACAGCCCATATGGTGCTCAACTACAGAGCTGTAAGCACTTCATGTGGCATCATATGGTGCCTCCATACAATTTCACATGGGGAGATTATCACCATGAGGGTATGTTGACACGTCGTGTTGGATCCGTTTTTGGATCAGTTTTTCATTACATGAAAAACGCACTGAAAACTGCATCCAAAAAATGTATCCAAAAACGCATCTGCAAATGCGTTTATGGATACGTTTTGCATGCGTTTTTGGATGCGTTTTTGGATGCGTTTTTCGGATCCATTTTCAATGCGTTTTCCTTCAAATCACAGACATTCAAATTTTAACCCAATGTGTTTTTCAGATGCGAAAAGCACATCCAAAACATACCCAACATGTACCCAAAAGTGTGTTGCGTTTTTGGATCCGTTTTTCAGGCTCTAAAAATGCACTCTATTGTTTCCTATTTGGATTTCACTTGCGGAAAACGCAAGTAGAATTGACATGACAATTCTTTAAACGGATCAGAAAAACACATCGAAAAGAAGCAAGTAAACACGCATCGGCGATCACTCGTCTGAATGACGATGCGTGTTTTACATTGGAACTAATGTAAATCACACTGCACATTGTTAGATGCGTTTTTTTTGGTCCATTTTGGGTTCGAAAACTGGATCCAAAAATGGATCTGAAAAACGATGTGTGAACATACCCTAACTCTGCATCTAATGTAACCAAATAATTTTCTGTTGGTTTCCATACAAGTCCAACGGAAAAGATCTTAGGATGACATGTCAGAAAAGAGGCGCCGCTATGCCAGTTTTCAGGCACCTTTAATGAGTTTATAGTGCGTATGAATGAATGAACCTGTCAAAAGTCTGGCGAGTGGTATACCTTGCATAGTATAATTGATGCACCTTATCTAGGCGCATAGCATAACATTGCTGGTATATTTGATGTGTCTACTTTAGTTGCATTCAGATGTGTCATGCCTGGCATATAATGCTCCTAGTTTTGGTGTATTACAGTTCAATTATATAAAGAATAGGGCATTGACAGTTTTTTGGGCATAAAGTACATTAAACAAATGGCGCAGCCCTAATGGGACATGTCGCCCTTAACCCCTTACCGACATTTGCCGTACTCATACGGCAATGTCGGGTAGGGGTTCCCGCAAATTGCCGTATGAGTACGTCACGGCAATCTTGCGCGCTCACAAGCGGAAGCGCGCAAGAATCGGGGGCATGAAACCACGGTATATTACCGCTGGCATTTATGCCGCATCCCCCACTGCCGGAGAGCGCTCCGGCCGCGGGGGATTAACCCCCCCGATGTCGCGACATCGTGGTCGCGACATCGCGGCTGCGGGTGGCAGGAGTGAGCTCCTGCCGTCCGTGATCTCGGCGCAGTAACGGCGCTGAGCGCCGTTACCGGTCTCCTACCAGACAGCCCGGACGCTGAATGACAGCATCCGGGTTGTCTGGTGTCGTCACGAGGCCCACAATGCATTGTGGGCCGGGGACAGACGTGCCTTGGGGA
>JAODAL010084577.1:0-10873 GCA_025379985.1 Phyllomedusa bahiana
ATAGAAAAGGTACAGCAGAGTGCCCCTTGGCCCCCATAAAGGGGACATATACAAGATGCCTTTTGACTGTTAAGTCAATGCTGTGATAAGACTACAAAACAGAGGTTTTTTATAGTCAACTGTCTTATTTAATCCACAATAGTAAAAATCCACCGTTTCTTGCAAAATTCCAGCACACATTCTAAAAATATACATCTTTATTGTAAAGTTTAAAATTACAGGAAACCAAAGTGACGTGAACGAGGACCTTTACAGTATGAAAGTCATGTGTTCTCTATTTTAATGCAACATTGGCACATTTGTTGCAGCCTGCTCCAAGTTTTGGTGTATGACTATTTATACATCAGTTTTTTGGCTGAATGTACACCAGACCCTCTGGGCCACATGTATGAGCAGGGCTGCGGCAGTCCCTTTCCTATATATTTTTGACAGGCCTTTAGCCAAAAACTGGTGCACGTCCGACACCCTCAACAGTTTTATATGCGCCAATTCTTAGAGGACGTGTCAAACTAATCCATGCCAATTTTTGTGCACATTTTGGAGCATAATATGGTGCATGATTTGGTGTATGTTTTTGTCTCAGAGAAGGACACATTTCTAAAGTGCTGTGAAACACTTTCATACATACTGAAGAATACTACACTAACCTACTGAGTACGGGTGTCTAGTGTGTGCCAATTTTCATACATGTGCCCCTCTTTTTTAATATTAGAATTGTATTTTCTATTTTCTTACATCATGTGTTACCCTGTTCAAAAACTTCTTCTTTATCCCAAATCTCATAAAAAACATGTATAACAGCACAGCAGCATATACACCTATAGATAAGCAAAAGGTAAGAACTCTAGCTTACGCGTTTCAAGTCCCCATGGGACTCTTGATCACGAGCTGTTATACATGTTTTTTTAAATTAGACTTTGAATAAAGAAGAAGTTTTCATACATCCCGGGATATCTATAAATTTATTTAGAAAGAACATTGTGCACTTTTGGCTGATGCCTGCAACCTGGATACGAGAGAATTGAAAACAATACATAAATTGGCCTGGATGGTGGAATGCAAGACAAGTGATAAGACTTTTTTAATAGTAGATAAAATCTCCTTTACCTCAAAAATAAAGCAAAATCAGAACAGCAATGTGTAAGGAACATGAGCAAAGCAGTGATGATATTATAATAAGGTCTGCTTATAACTGTCATAGAAATGTTTATTATGTATATGGGGTTATAGCAAAAAGTGGGATGTATAACCCCCTCGCATTACAAGTCAAATTCTGTGATAATCATTGTCTGCTCAATATGTTCCTAAACAGTCATTAACTCTGAGTCATAAAACTAGCCTACTCAAGCTAATTCACTCTGATCTGTCATAAAACAATAAAGAACCTTAAACATTGTTTATTGTGATCTGAAGTTATCACCAAGTGGGATATTTCACAGGCCTTGGAGTTATTATTATTATTATTATTATTATTATTAATTATTTATTAATTAATTTATTTATTTATTTTAGAGAGCCCTTGCTTCCAGAGCGCTGTACATTTCTGTTGCATACATAACATAGGTCAAACAAGTACAGAGATGACAAATTAATATCACAAGCCTGTACAGAAGGGACGAGAGGTTATTGGGGATTACAAATCTTTACAATAAATACAAATCATTCAATTGGTTCTAATTCTGACACTTCACATTTCATATTAAATACGTACATCTGAGGGCTTAAAATATGCTGGGCCTTCTTTTCATTAAATATCACAGACCGTTAGAGGCAAAATACTTACCCCTAACTGAGTTGGTGGGCAGTTTAAAAATCTGAGATGGCTGGGCAGATTATAAAATACAATTTCCATGGGAAATTTGTATTCACATTATGGGATCCATTCATCAATTGAGCTGTGTTCCAATTTCTTCCTTATCAGGAACTTTATCCCATTTATTTTGTAACTTTTGTAAGTATAAAATTTTATTGTATTTTTGTACTTTGTGTAAGCACAGAATTTTTTTTCTGTTAAAACTTATAATTTTAATAAGTTTGGTCCTTGGATACTGTTCTTAGAATTCTAGAGCCTTGTTCAAGGGTTTCAACCTGGCAATGCTGGAGAGCAGTGTCTGATTTTAGTGTTTTAACCCTACAAGTGCCGATAAGTGGTGTATGTGGATATAAGTGAGCCCCTCCCTCTGATTTGATTATTAAAAAAGGTGGTGAAGCAGTATTTTGGGGTGCCTTGACTGTGTTGGGATGTGATTTATGCTCGTTTGTCACCTGAGTGAGAGGTGAGTGCAAATAAGACTTGAGTGGAAATATATCAACTCCATTACAGTTGCCCCACGGCATGTTCTGTTAAGTGTGTATGTGAAACAATGTATTTTGGTAATAGTTTTTATTTATCTTTGCCTACCTGTTTAAACCTAAACATTGTGGTGAGAAACCCGATTGAAGGTTATGTTTACAGTTTAGAGGATGACAGGTTACGGCCTGAGTTAGAGTCAGAAAAAAATGGGTTAAGGATATCCTGAAGCCAATTTAAAAAAAAAATAAAAATATGGGTGAATTTGAATGGATATAGAAACAGTTTGGGACAGTTTTGAACAATACTGCTGTTATTCAGTAATTAATAATTTTATACACTGAGTGTCTCCATTTTTGTTAAAAGGATAAATATGAAGTAGAAGGAATAGGACCCCTGCTTTTACTATTATTTGTGTTATTATTATAAATTGTAATCACAATAGAAAGAGAGAGATTGTACACAGATATGCACTATTAAGATCAGAGAAGAAATGAACTGCAAAACAGCAATATATGTATATTTTTAAAAATCTTTGAAACAGTTTTTCTTCCTACAACCATATTCCAGAAAATGTACTCAATCTATTTCACACTGCCCGATAGGGTACATTCATACCAGTCGGATCCTCAGTGGGTTGCCCCCAGTGGACATGCAGCACATAATCAACATGCAAAACTTGGCATCTGTTGGCATCTGTTGGTGCAGATTTACCACAATGCTATAAATCTGTGAGAAAAATCCACACAAATTAATGCAGATTTTTGTGTGCAGATTTTTTACTACAGGGTTGCTGCAGGAAACTCACTGAAGACCTGACCTGTATTAATGTACCATTTGTGCTTATCCGCATATAAGTTAAAAATGTATCTGAACCAATTAAACATAATTTACTTTATTTAACCCTTTAATGACACAGCAATTTTTGGATTTTTGGTTTAAATTTTTTACTCCTGCCTTTTATAAAAGTAAAAAATTTTTTCTTTTTTTAAAATTTGTGTGCAGGGCCATTTGTTTTCATATTTTTTCTTGGCTTTTAAGGAATGGAAAGTGAGTATGCGGGCTTACTTTTGTTGCAGACTGACGTGTAGTTCTTAATTGGTAACATTTTGGGGAATAATGACATTATTTGAACATTTTATTACAATTTTTGGGGATGCACTGAGCAAAAAAAGCAATTTTGATGTATGGGAATTACTTTCTTCACAGTGTTCCCTGTTACAGTTATACGCAAAAATAATATTTTAAATAGATTCGGACTTAGGTTACCAATTATAACATTTTAATTGTATTTATTGGTTAAAATGGAAAATAGGTAGACAGTTAGGTGTTTTCGAATGTTTAATTTTTTCTATGTTTGTTATTATTAAAACTATTACTTGTTATTCTTTAGAGAACTTGACCCATAAGGGGTGCGATTGCTTATTACCTGTTAACTGGCATTATACATATACTGACAGAAAGATGTATCAGATGCTGTCTTTTCCGGTCCTGGGCTAATTTGGAAAGGAAGCAGTAAATATAGGCAGCTATGGAGTTCCTATGAGCCTGCTCTTTAAACTGAAAAAATCTGTCATGTAATTACTATTCAATTATAAACGTTATCTGTCAATATTGAGGAAAAAAGTTTTACATGCCTTTGTAGTGGTACATCATGACTAGAGACATGTTTGGACAGATGGATCGGCGACCAGAATCACAAAACATATGTGAATGGGACTCATGGTCAAAACTGTCGTATCTCCCATTTGTTTATGTTATTTTTGCGGAATAAAAAAGTCTTTATGCAAGTTACAATAAAAAAAAGACAATATGCCTTTTATCCTTTTCTTTAACTTCTACAGTTTTTGCATGATGTTTTCGCTTTTTGCTGATTCAAATGAACACTTAAAAAACATTTAGAAAATAAATATAGGAAAGTTCATGTGTGGTCAAAGTTTATACATCAGACAAGATGGATAGTAATTCGCATTAAAAGTTGAAAAAAGAAAAAACATATTTTATCAGGGATGGGCATAGATTGAATGCATATTATATGATCTTTTAACGCTTTGAGTTAAAATTCTCTTGATATCCTCATCTCTTATGACCTACAGACAAAAAGATAATTAATTCTACTGTTTTAAAATCTTCATCCGCTGCAAAAGTGAAGAGAACGTTCAGTGAAACCAATTAAACATGGGAGACAAACGTTGCAGATTTTTCAATATTAAAGGGTCTCTTCATTTTGGAAGTCTGATGAAAACATCAAGCTGTCCAAAAGTTATATTCAACTAGTTTTTGGATAAAACCGAACAGCTAAGTTTATATAAGCCATTTGTAGATTAAAACAGATGCTATTTGGAGTTGATGTGGATACACTGAACTTAATTGCAAATGCAGAGAATGGACATTTTGCTTCACTGTGGTAACAAATCAAACAAGATTCTTAGTTGCTAGTTCAAAATTTGGACAGTGAGCAATTCTTTCCCACTTTAGAAGGATAAGCAGCAAGCTTGGGGTATTTTGATGAAAAAGTGAAGGATTGCTCAATTATAAACATTTCAAAATCAATGCTTGTCCAAATCATGTTAGTGACAAAAACATCTGAAGCCAAATTATTTGTCTCTAAATGAACAGTAATGACGTATTTGTAGATAGAAGCTGACGGGTATTGGGAGTGAATCACTTAAGGTCTCATGTAGGTTGTCGTTGGTATGTGGAGCTGCTGGAGAGTGTATGCAGGAGGATCCATACGGCGAACACAACCATTAAGGTAGACCAGGTAGTGAACTGGGTTTCAAGTCGGGAGATGTAGGGGAGTCGGAAACAAAAATAATAAAGAAGACTGGGTGGACGCACAATACCGAAATTTATTAGCACAGATTAGGGTTTATGTAGTTTACAGAAAATGAAGGGCTTCCGGGGAACATTAATCATATGTTTTAAATGTATTAAAGGTCAATATAGAGAATAACTCTCAAGAGTATTTATACCCAGGGACTGTATTGAACAAAGGGGATCCTCTACGTTCTTGAGGAAAAGAAAGTTTCTGCATAAAATAGAAAGGGATCTATTGTTTAGAGCTGTGAGATGTTGAACTCTCTGCCAGGAGGAACTTGTCATGGTGACTTTATTAAAAGAGTTCAAAACGGGTTTGGATGCATTTCTGGAGTGTAATAATATACAATTTATAATGACTAAGAATTTCTGGCGTGGGTCGTTGATCAGGGGATTATTCGATTGCAAGTTGGAGTTGGGATGGATATTTTTCAAATATGAGGACGCAATTGGCTACCTGCTCATTGAGGGTTTTTTTGCCTTCCTCTGGTTCTACAGGCTGATATGGATGGACGTTTCTTGTTCTTTTGTCAGCCTTGCAAAACTATTGTAACTCCTTGAAAGTATAGGTCATGCTCTACCAAGGCCACGAGTTGGGATATTGATAAGCCATATAACAAGTTGCATTATCTTGCTGGAAGATCCCTTCTACCCCCGAGATGACAATCAGCATATATGGGTGTACCTGATCTGCAAGAATAGATTCATACTGAAATCAGTTGAGAGTGCCTTCCACAAGAATGAGCAGGGCCAATAAATACCATGAAAACATTCCCAAGACTATAATGCTGCCACCACCAGCTTGTGTTCTTCCAGCAATGGTTGCAGGGTGTTTGTTCTCTGATGTTTCTCACTGACACACAATGTCATCCATTCGATGACGTGAAAATGTAATTATTGGAGAAGGCAACCCACATTACCATCAGAAAGGTACAGTTTTTGAAAACTGGCATGAATAATTGAAAACCTTTTCTGATGATGTAACTTGGTTGGCAGAGGGGCGAGTGAAATACAATGGTTAAAGCCATATGAATTAAGGTTCATGACCTGTTTAGTATTGTTTGGTTGCTCCTGGTCAGTTGATGGGCAGTAGCTGCAATTTGTAGTGTGTTGGTCCACCTCTCTCACCCTTCATAAGCGATGTTTACCTTACATCAATGACCGTGGTGCTTTCCATGCTTCCTATTAACGATGGCTCCATTTGTCCACTAAGGATAGGACTCTTCACCAACTGCAGCACTCGACAGTTTACAAAACGTATCCGTTTTAAAAATACCGTCTTCGCTTGGTTTGAAAGCACTAATCATATCTTTTAAACTGATAAATTCCCTTTATCCCATGAAGCAATGGAATATGTGTGTAGACAGCCTATAGCACACCTTATATATCCACCAAGTCAGCTCACAACACGTGACTTCCTTCCTGAGCTATACGCTCCCACCGTGGATAATAGGAAGAGGTCATTGTTGGTAGTTATTAAATAAAATTAAGGGTGTATAGAATCTCAATCTAAATGAAGTTGCAATCATTCATAAACTTAGAAGAAGGAGAGCTTGTTGGACAACTCAGCTTTTCCTCAAACAATATAGATGCCAAAAATTCATGAAGTACTAAATATATATATGTACACTTCCTATCAATGGCGCTTTGCTGTCTGTGTTGCCAGACACCTCTCCCCTCCCCACCCCGGCGGCTGTAACAGCGTATATGCTTCTTTCAAAGCTCAGCCTTGAATAACTAAAAACTGCAATTCTTAATCTACCTATGTTCTAATGTTCAAGCTAAAAGCATAGTTGTCTGTGTGAAAAAGAGGACTGTGTCGTGAGCTGTTATTGAGGAAGAAAGCTGAACTCCTCCTGTTTGATGAGGACACAGATTATCACCTAAATTATCAATTTTTGTTTTTTTTTCTGCGGGATCGGAAATTCCGATTCACATAAAAACTGTGGATTTCAACTTTGTCGATAATAATCGACTAACACAGATATAAGCATCACCAACAAAACTAATCATATTATGTCAGCCAAACAAAAAAAAAATCTATCCATTTCACAGAATCTATACTTTTTTACATTTTCTCTATAATTAGTGATGATATTCTAGATGTTTTTTCTTCGCGATTTTAAAGATAATCTGTGGATTATAGCTTGGATTTGATAATGGACGAGCGCGCATTAAAGTAATAATGGGAGATGAAGTAATCAACGTAACCTTTTAGACCGGAAACTGATGAGGAGAAGTGGAAATTACCATCCACAACTAGTAAGGTGTGATAGTGGTACATCTTAGTGAAGACATTTTTTGGCTCAAGCAAGTCACATAAAAAAATTCACAATCTAAACTAATTAAGTCCATTCAATGGCTAACTGAAAAGATGAGGACAGCGTAGCTACAGCAGGTACAGTGGTAGCAGTTGCTACGGGGCCCCCTTGACACATAAAAAGACACTGGTATTGAAAAAGGCACATGGTAACTGGAAGGAGCCCCCTGTCACTTTTTGCACCAGGGCCCAAGACCATGTCATATATGTGGTGGCAGGAAGAACATCCCAACAGGGAACAGGTTCAGCTGGCATGGGCGTAGTTATAGGGGGTGCAGTGGTAGCCAGGGCTGCCGTCAGTCGTCTATTAACCGTTTCAGTGCCCCATTCAGCTACATCAAATGGGGCCCCCATCCATTACTACTTCCTATTTTTAACATATCACTGGGACCCTTTTTGATTAGGGGTACTGCCCTATTGGCAGCCCTGGCATTCCTTTTACAGTAGCCTGACCACAAAACCAGCAAAAATGTTCTTATTGACACTCAGAATAAAATTATCAAGAAGAAATGAGTATTTGAAACAAGGCTTTTCTGAACAGGACATTGACTATCGCTGTCTTTTTACAGCAGCATGACCCCAAAACCAGCACAAATAACCTTTCGGACACCTAATAAAATTAGCAAAAAGAAAAGAGTATTTGAAACAAGACTTTAGTGAATAGGACATTGACTATCGCTATCTTTTACCGCAGCATGACCCCAAAACCCACCCAAGTTTGCCCTTATGGACCATCAGAATAAAATTTGCAAGAAGAAATGAGTATTTGAAATATTTGAAGTTACATAGTTACATTCATAGTTGGTAAGGCCAAAAAAAGATAAGACGTCCATCCAGTTCAGCCTATTTTGCTAAAGTGTTGCTAAAGTGTTGATCCAGAGGAAGGCAAAAAACCCCAATGAGGTAAAAGACAATTGTCCTCATTGAGGGAAAAAAATACTTCCCAAATCTAATCTGGCAATCGGAAAAATGACCCCTCTCCAGAATCCTAGTCACTATAACTTGTTATATAACACTCCAGAAATGCATCCAAACCCTTTTTGAACTCTGTTTTGAATTCACCATGACAAAATTTCCTCTGGCAGAGAGTTTCAAAAGTTCATTGCTCTAAAAAGTAAAAAAATCCCTTTTTATGTTTATGTAGTAACTTTCATTCCTCAAGATGTAGGGGTGCCCCCTGGTTCTAGATTTCAGTCTGGGTATAAATAAATTTGAGAGAGATCTTATATGACCCTTTAATGTATTTAAAAAATATTATTATGTCCCCCCAAAGCCTTTTTTTCCCTAAATTAAATAACCCTAATCTGGCTAATCTTTCTGGGTATTGCAGTCCACCCAGTCTTTTAAATTTTTTTTGTTGCCGGCCTTTGTACCTGTTCAAGCTCTACACTGGTTCCCAAAAATGTACACAATATTCCATATGTGGTCTAACCAGTGACTTGTATAATGGGAGAATATTGTTCTCATCATTTATTATTATTATTATTTATTTTAAAGCGCCATTGATTCCAGGGCGCTGTACATTCGAGGGGGTTACATACATTACATAAGTGAGAACGAGTACAGTGATAAGGGTAATGACAATTGGCACGACAGAGGGAGAGAGGACCCTACCCGCGAGGGCTTACAATCTACAAGGAGGGGGAAAGAGACAGGAGGTGAGGGGCGGGGACATTTGGGAGGAAGTAGTGACAAGTTTATAAAAGGTTATGGGAAGTGAAAAATGGGTTTTAGGTTTTTTTTGGGTTGGTGAAAGGGAGGGAGTCTGATGTTTGGGCAGTGAGTTCCAGATGTGGTGAAGCCCCCAAAGTCTGGAGAGGGTTTTGTGAGGAGTGATAAGGGGAAGCGAGGAAAAGGGCCCCGTGGGAGCGGAGAGTGCGGGGGGGAGATTTTTTTTTTGGAAATAAAAGAAATTTAAAAGGAGGGGAGAGTTAAAGGAGAGCCCTTGGGGAGGGCCCTGGGTTTGTAGCTTGAAATGATTGGGGGAATGGGAAAACCCGTGAAGGGATTGGCAGGGGGAGAGGAAAAAGGGAGTAGGAGGGAGAGGGGATAAGACGGGCGGGGAGTTAAGGTGGTTGGAGGGGAGCGAGGGTGCTGCTGGGAGGCCACTAAAGGATGTTGCAGTAGTTAGGGGGGAGATACAAGGGGATGGACCAGCATTTTTGTGTGTCAAGCCGAGGAATGGGGTGCGAGAGATTTTTTCAGGTGGGGGGCGGCAGAGGTGAGGGGGTTTGGGGTGTTTGGGGGTTTTAAAGAAAAGCAGGTCTGGATTACCCCAAGACAGCGGATTGTGGGCCCCGGTTGAAAGTGTAAGCCGTTGACTGAAAATAGGAGACGGGGGCAGGGTTTTTAGATTTGGTTGGTGGAAAATGATGAGTTTCTGTTTTCTCCCACATTTTATTTAAAAAGGAGCGTGATAAAGAAGAAGGGGGAAATGGGGGACAGACAGTCAGGGATCTGGGGGAGTAGAGAAGTTTACAACTGGGCCAGAGATGTAGAGTTGGGTATCATCAGAAAACAGGTGGTAATGAAAAACCATTTGAGGTTTAAAGTGACCCAGGGCCCAAAGGGGGTAGATAGAGGAAAAGTAGTGGACCCAGGGGCTGCCCTTGGGGGGCACCAAAAGAGATGGCCGGGGGGGGGGGGAGGGGGAGCAAGAAAAAGGAAAACGCTGAAAGTCCGTTTAGTGGGTAAGAGGGATCCAGGAAAGAGCCAATCCCCGATGCCGAGGGGGGAGAGGTTTGTCAGGAGGGAATGGCGAAAGGTCCCAAAGGAAAAGGACGGTCCAAGAGGAGGAACAGAGTAGTGGCATGAGGGTTTAGCAGTTTCTAATATTTGTGAAATTTGGTTAGGGCATTTTTGGGAGAGTGGTGGGGTGGGGAAAAACCCAAATTTTAGTGGGTCAAGAAGAGGGTTGGAGGGAGGTGGGAGGACAGCTGAAGAAGAAAGTGCTGCTCGATGATTTTGGGAAACAAAAAAGGGGGCAAATGAGATGGGGCCGATAGGGTTTTTAAGAGTGTGCATCTATGGGCCCCTTTTTTTAAAACAACCCCTTTATCCTATTTTTCCTTGGGAGCTCTGCCCCGGCCTGGCGATACAAATTTAAATTTATGTCCACAAGGGGTTTTTTAAAGTCCTTTTTCCATGTCACTTTTTCACAGCGTTTTTTTCCCTTTAAAAATAGAACTACTGATGGGTCATTTTGACTCCTTTTGTTTTTTATTTTTCTTCTGTGATAATTTTTGAATTTTTTGGCTTGAAAAATCGGTGAAATTTCCCCCCCAAAAATGATGTGAAAAAAGATTTGTGGAATTTAAAAAATTTTTGGGGAAAATTTTCGCGTTTTTTTCAAAATTTTTTCCAAGAACAAATGAAGGGAGTCATTTTTACTCCCCAAATATATTTTTTAGGTCCTTTTTTCACTAAATGTTGCTATAAAGTTT
>JAODAL010084578.1:0-10872 GCA_025379985.1 Phyllomedusa bahiana
TTATATCCTGTATATTCATGGTAGTTGTGCAGTTTGACCTCCAATAATGTTTGGGCACCTGGGTTTAACTTACGAGATGTAGTTTATAGTATGACATATAGATAGATTTATGTATTTCGTTGAAGCCTAATTAATTTTGGATTTACCCTTCCCCCCGCCCCCCCCCCCCCCTTGGACGAAAGTTTGAATATTAATGTAAATCAAATAATTATTCACACTCATATTAAATGATAAGTTTTATATGAATTGTTATAGCTAGCGCAGGTTCTGTAGTTTAAGCAATTATTTCTTGTACCACCTAGACTATAAAATAAAGATTCTAGGGGTCACCCCACAGAGAGAATTGATTCTCAATCTGTGTGAGTCATCCTTGCTCTCCCGCAGTAGCCAGCTGGCGATAGCTAAAGAAGTGACCCTTTTGGAGTAGTAAGTATAACTTCTACTTCTACTCTAACATTTCAAAAGCCACTTCTCATCAAAATATTGAGGACAAATTGATGATATAGCAATTACTTGCCCATAATGACCAAAAACTTCCTATAAAAGTCACTTTATTGATCAGAGCTATATGTTATAGTGTGGCTTCTAAAAATCTGTTTCGCAATATTGTGAAGAACATTAAAATCTTCTTCAATATTGTTGCTTTGTATTACCTGTGTTAACGGGTTAAAATTACACAAAAACTACAGAAGTAAAAATTATTTGGTACTTGTATTGAACTTTCATCATCTCTTAACACAGGGATATTGCTTTAAAGGGGCTGTCCTCTTTGGACTATCCTTATTTGCTAGAAGGTTTTCCTGATCAAAAACAAATTGCAGAGTGTCCTGATATAGTTTTTCAAAGAGATCAATTGTAGTCTTCAGGGAAACCGGGAAGCAAGTGTTTGAAGGGAATCTGTCAGATGGTTTTTGCTCCTCTACTTGAGAGCAGGATATGATAGAGGGAAAGAAGCTAAGCTCTGTGATATGTAGGGTTTATATGATTTGGAGCAGGATTTCTGGGTAAAAATCTGCTTACCCTGCCCACATGCAGTAATTGACAGCTTTCCCTATAGTAGTGTGTGTACAGCGCAAAATGTCAATCACTGTATGTGCGTGGGGTAAGCAGAGCTTCAGATTCACTTCCATAGATTTTCTCTGCTTTTTACTCAAAAATCCTGCTCCACATCATATATACCTATATATCACAGAGCTCAGCTTCTCTCCTATCACATCCTGCTTTCATAAGGGAGCATAAACCACTCGCCAGGTCCCTTAATTTTCTTTACAGCTTCATTCACACACAGGTAGAGATGGAAATAATACAAAGACAGGAGGAGGATCACAATCTCATAGCATTCTCTGCAGCTACATGCCCACCTGCTGCCTTCCTTCTACGTTAACGCACAGATTATGAAGTAAGAGCTGCATGTACTACATGCCTTAAATTCTGTGGCCTTCTTTATGGAAAGTATGGAGATTTGACCCCAAGAGCTTGTATACTTTCCATGATCCTAAAACATATTGCATGGGGAAGGACAAGTTCACTGCATGCAGTATGAGAGCGGTTCTTAATAGAAGTCTTTGGTTACTGTACAGTGATGTACTGGATATCATTCTAAATACAATTATTGTCAGCAACTGCCATAGTTTACTCACCTCTCCTCTGTTTCTGGCAGGACGCCATTTGCTCTTGGTCGCTTATTCAAGTTACTCCTGTGTTCTGTTGCTTAACCACAGTGTGTGACATATGAAACTAACCAACCCTTTCTACTCTATAGTATTTTATAGACTTTTCTTAGTCTGCTATATAAACCAGCCTAGTTTTCTCATTCATTACTAGTGTTGAGCGATAAGCGATTGGCTATCCGAGAATCGATCGATAGTCGTCCGCAATCGATAGGTAATTCGATAGTGAGCATCGTTATGCGCGATTACCATTAAAGTCTATGGGAGAGCAACAACACCATCATTAATACACCCAAAACAAGCTGGAGAAGCTGAAAATAACATCCACAACAGTCAAATGGATACATTGCCTACATCTTAGCAACACACTTAGGTATAAAAGTCCCAGCAGGAAAAAAAAGTCACAGACCATTTACTAATCCCTGTCTTTTGTATCCACTGCCTGAACCTTATACCTGCATCACCCACAAATTAAAAAAGTGTGCCAGAAGGCGAGTATGATTTGAACCATCCCCATGTTTACTTGAACAGGACATTGATTATCCCCCTGTCCTGGAACAGCAGACCCCAAACCTGCTTGACCCACCACATTTAAAAAGTGCCGGAAAAAGGAGTCTTTCAACCACCTTTTATATTTACACTGGACATGACTATACCTGTCCAGGGCCCCAGCATGAGCCCCAAACCAGCAATGACCACTCACATATATTAAAAAAGTGCCGGAAAAAGTAGTCTTTCACACCACCATATAGTTTCACTGGACAATGTCCTATACAGTCAGGGCCACAGCATGAGCCCCAAACCCCAGCATGACCCCCCACATTTAAAAAAGAGCCCCGGAAAAAGGAGTCTTTTCAACCACCATATTATTTCACTGGACAATTGACTATACCTTCCAGGGCCACCAGCATGAGCCCCAAACCTGCATGACCCCCACAATTAAAAAGTGCCGAAAAAGGATCCTTTCACAACCATCATTTTAGGTTGAACTGGAACTTGACTATACTTACCTTGGCCCCAATGACCGGCAGGTCCGGAGTTACAGTGGGTGCGTGAAAGCCCAGGCTGGCGTCCGTCATCTATTAAACACTCAGGTTAAAATGGCCCCTGATGACGCAGCAAACGAAAACTGTCCGTGTGAAGCAGAGGTGCCGGAAGCGTAAGTGTGACGAACTCCAGCCCCCCCCTTCCTCTGTACACAGTCAATACAGGGTGGCGCTTGCCCCTCCGTATGAGTGAGGACCAATTGATAGTTGGAAGAGGGGGAGCATCCACTTGAAATACTGGTGGTTAACGCTCCTGTTTACAAACCCAGTGCCCTTTAATCTTGGCATTCTTTTTCTCATTTTAACTTCAACGTGCTGGAGGAAATGGTCTCTGTACTTTGTTCTTCTGTCCGTGCTCCCATACTCCATGTCCCTCTGAATAACCTACATCTGGTCAAGTTTTTCCTGTACCTCCCTTGTACATATTCCCGAGGAATTTTTTTAACCAGCTATTTTGGACATGCAAGTTTTTTAGTACTTTAATTCTAGAAAACACAATATATAAAAGAAGGATGAATCCCACACATGTCTTTGTTTTCTCTTTTTTTCATTTGTATTAAATGAGTTGTCTCATACGGGAATTGATAGCTATGTTAAAGATCTTGCAAAAACAATCATTTTGCAATATGTAGTTCCCCATTAACAGTGTCGTCCTACCTATTCCTGTTACTGACAGCACCATCACCCTTGAGCCACTCTTGACAATTGTGAAGACAAAATGTCTGTTAAAACACCAACTTTTTTTAGAATAGGACCTGTATTATAGCGCATGTCACGCAAAAAAATGCCCCCAAAAATTCCAAAGCATGACCCTTGAGCCACTTTGGTCAATTGTGAAGACAAATGTCTGTTAGAAACAACATATTTCAGAAAAGGACCTGTAGTATACCTGCATGTCACAGCAAAAAGCCCCCAAAAATACAAAGCATGACCCTTGAGCACTTAACTGGTTACAATTTGTGAAGAACAAATGACTGTATAGAAACAACATTTTTAGATTTATAATAGGACCTGTAGTAATGCTGCATTTCAAAGCAGCATGACCCAAAAAATATAAAAAGACTTCTCAGCCACAGTTAAAAATGTGAGGGAGAAATGCCACTTAGATGCCACATTTCTGTTCCAAAGGACCATAATTATAGCTGTATCTCACAGCAACATGACCCCAAAAAATTAAAAAATATGACTTCTCAGCCACTATTAAAAATTGTGAGGGAGAACTGCCACTTAGAAGTCACATTTCTTTTCCAAAGTACCATGATTTATTGCTCTGTATCTCACCAGCAACATGACCTTCAAAACCATTGACAATGGAAAACTTCTTAAGTGAGTAAATGGAATACGGTGTTGTCATGAAACCTTGCTGTCTTTTACAGTCTCTCCTCACAGCAAAACCAGCAAAATGAACTGTAGGGAAAATGTCAATAATAATTGCAGTAAGAAATGATCATTTTTAAAAAAAAAAGTTTTCAAGAGGACCATTTCTTCTTTTGAAAAGGAATGTGGAAGTAGACTGGCAACTAATCGGGTGACCTCGGCAATTTGGGGGCCCAACATGCATCAAGATCCATGCCTGATTCATCTTGAAATGAAAGTCAAACTATCACAATATCTGTGGGAAAGCCCGGATGCGTTTTGTCTGTAAGACTCTCCACAGTGCAGAAGGTCCGCTCAGATATGACGCTGGCTGAGCTGGGCAGGACGAACACCTTCATGGCGCGACGAGCAGCTCGGGCCACTTCGTCCCATTTTGGATACCCCGAAGTCTATAGGGTCCAAACACATGCAAAAACATAGGTGTTGAGACGCAAATAGTCCCGTGCACCATGATCATAAGCTGATCTCTGTTGTTGAAAAAGTGTCCCTGCATTGCATGCGTAGGTGAGGTGGTAACACAAGATTGCCAGAGGTCAACCCATTAGGCTTCTGCCACCTTGCCTGCTGAGGCTGCTCGCTGCCGTACGCCTACTTGGCACTCTACTGCTGTCCACGTCCGTCTGATGTTTGTTCCAACGTGACATTTGGGGAACGGAAGCAGACGCAACAGATTTCCTCCAGTTGATCAATCAGCAAGGTCTCCATTTCCAGCTTTTTACTCTCATTGGGTGTGTGGAAGAAAGTGCTGATTTTTGTTTTGACCGGGGATCCAGGAGGGTGGCACCCAGTAACTGGTTGTCCATTTCGATGGCCTTAATGCGAGGATCATGTTGGAGGAAATGGAGCATCCAAGCACTCATGTGAAGATGGAGCCATGATTTCCCAAGCCTCTGGTCGAGGGGCACTAGCAAACTGATCTTCCTCAATCTTCCTCCTCCGCCTCAAATTCGCCGCCAACCACTTTCCCAAGCAGGACGTCGGTAACATCGTGTCAAGGAAAACCTCCTCCTCCGCACCTCCGGCCAGCTTCAACACAGCCCTGACTTGCCTGATGATGATGCACTCTGAGAGACAGATGCCCACCATTGCAATAACTAGCTCTGGACCCCGAACCACTGCCTAATGAAGACAGAGAAATTGTGAAACTGTCGGCCTTGTGGATTTGAGGAGAGAAAGGCTCCGTGTCCGCATCTGTGTCCGTCTCCTCCTCCGTCGCTGGCGGGACCTGTTGTTTTCAGAGTGTCCAACGATCGTTGTCCAGACTAAGATCACCAACACAAAGGCTCATGCTGAAAAGGGCATTGCCGCACTGACCAATTTGGTGGCTTCTTTCAAAACCTGGCAAGGATGTGCATGAGCTCTTTTCAACACACTTGCCTCCACCTCGTGGTTCAACACCCCGAGGACCGAACCTGCTGCATGTCAGGCCATGTGGTCCACTTCGTAACTGCGTAATGGCCATTGCGCTGCTGTGCCACATTCCTGGAGCATGTGGAGGGTGGAATTTCACAGCGTGTTGCCGCGTCAACAATGAGACGGTTGACGGGTAGGCCAAGCTTGACGCTGCTAAAAAACGCAGCCAGGCGGGCGGACGAAGCAGGTTGCGAACGGCGGATTTCGAACTAAGACCTCGAGACTTATTCAGCAGGCAGACAAGACCCTCGTAGCACTTTAGAAATTTCTGGACGACAAGGTTCATGACATTTGCCAGGCAAGGGATGTGCTCCAGCCTACCGAACTTAAGGGCGGCCAGCAGATTTTTGCCCCCGTTATCACACACAAACCCACCTTGGCCTGGCACAAGGTCTGTCACCCAGCCAGCGCTCGGTCCTGTTGCTTAGAGCCGTCCACAGCTCCTGACCTGTGTGTGGACGGTCTCCAAGGCAGATTTAATTTCAACACGGCCCTGGTGTCTCTGGGCATTCGTGATTGCCACCAGAGGACATTGGGGGAAAGAGCCCTGCACCATCCCTGATCCCTGCGGTTTGAAGAGCATGCGCCAATAAGCCTGAGAGCCACCGTCACCCCGCCCAGAGACATCCACCCAGCCACCCTGTGATCTGTCACAGAGGATATAGCGCCTTGGGCCTTGGCTTACTAGTCCGATGAGTCGTGGTGATATGGACTTTTCCGGAACAGATGCAGACAACGCGCTTGAAAATTTTAGATGACACGTGGCTGGCAGGTCAAGGGACGGCCTTTCTGCAAAGAAATGCCTGCTCGGCATCTTGTATTGGGGCAAGCGAGGGCCATGACGTGGCGTAACCATCTGTGTCCACCAGACGAAAGGCCGACATTACCAAGGCCAAAAGCCTGATCGCCGACATTCAGGCATTTGCTATTGGGATGGTTTGGGTTAAAGTGTTTCTTCTGCACCAACCTGGAAGAACAGAAGGCTGGCTGCTAGACCTGGCTGGCCGGCTGTACGGCGTGGCAGGTCGTCAAACTGGCGAAAGGAGAAGCGGTAGATGGGTCTCTGGTGGTGCTGGAGGTACTCGGGCGACATGGAGGCTGAAGCGAGGCTGATTCCCTGATCATGACTCTGAGAGGACATGGCAGCTGAGGAACGCTTGGTGGTGGCGAGAGGAGGAGGAGGCGGAGACAGAGGGTGTTACAGAGGTTGGAGGGCCCGGCGTATCGTCTGGCCTTTTTTGGCCAAGTGTTCCCCTCCATTTCAACTCAATGCATTCGCTGCTTGTGACTAGACATGTTGGAATGTGTTTAACACTTAAGGTTCTTGCCCTTACTTATGCGTTAACGGCAAAGGCGGCATATGAGACATCGCTGGGTGAATCAGATGCTTGCCTCAAAAGAAAGGCCCAGGCTTGAGAGGACCCTGGACCTGTTTTGACGGCGAAACCGAGGAGCGGGGTTGCGCTGACGTGGCAGGTGGCCGGAATCATTATCAGCGGACTTCTGCGACCCACGCCCCCCTCTCCCTTTTTGTGGCGGGAACCCGTATTGCCCTACCCCATCGTCTTCCTCCTCGTCCAACAGATGAAGCGCTACGCAAGAAATTCTTCTTCTGTCGTAAAAAGAGACCAGGATGGATCCGCAATTTCGTCATCAACATCATCATCACACAGGTACTTGGTCGTCCCTTGACTTTCTGCATCCAGAAAGCTGGGGCGGCTACAGCAAGGGGCACTGCAAGAGGCGTTGCCGACCGCCCTGGAATTTTTAGCCTGATTGAACCGGCTTCCTTCAACCCCCTCTGATGGCATCAGTAACTGGGCATCAGAGCAGAAAAATCATTCCTCTTGATCTTTAACATGCCTTCTGACCCCAACCGCATTTTGTCATCAAAGAGTCTTCAGACAATGGATTATCCACAGTGGTGGGTACACGAGTTGACATTTGGGCTGCTTCATGTTGATGATGATGCTGATGACGACATTTGTGGCCGTGACTGCGAGGACGAGGAGGTAAGACTGCTAGATGCAGGTTGCATTAACCACTGAAGGACAGATTGGCGACGATGTTCGTTACTTAGATTCACAGGGCCCTGACCCAGCGATGACAGGCCTGACGGTCCTGCAACTGACGATCCGCTGGCATGCGTGATTGTCGCCAGCACTGGAAGGAGCACCTTCTCTCGTACCTCTACCTCCATGTGCTACCCCCCTCTTTGCTCGCATTTCGCTCCATGTTCAGAAATATAAAAATTTGAGAAGGTATGGAATAGTTTTGGAAAGTCTCTTATTAAAAGACGGCAAATCACAGCTATTCTCAAATCCCTCTAATCAAAACAAAATTGCTGTTCAAATTTAACTGCAAGGTGTCTACAAACAAATCTGGACTGGGCAAAAGTCAAAAAACACGTAACTGTTATTTTTTGATATAATAAACGGTATTTTTTGCACCTTTCAATTCACCTGTGGTGAATATAGAATTGCTGTTTTAAGATTTACGTAGATGCTGCGTCAATGAACAGTGCTGGGTGCGCAAAAGTCAAAAAACACGTAACTGTTATGTTTTGATATAATAAACGGTATTTTTTGCACCTTTCAATTCACCTGTGGTGAATATAGAATTTCTGTTTTAAGATTTACGTAGATGCTGCTTCAATGAACAGTGCTGGGTGCGCAAAAGTCAAAAAACACGTAACTGTTATGTTTTGATATAATAAACGGTATTTTTTGCACCTTTCAATTCACCTGTGGTGAATATAGAATTGCTGTTTTAAGATTTAATTATATGCTGAGTCAATGAACAGTGATGGGTGCGCAAATGTCAAAAACACGTAACACGTATGATTTGATATAATAAACGGTAATTTTTTGCACCTTTCAATTCACCTGTGGTGAATATAGAATTGCTGTTTTAAGATTTACGTAATGCTGCATCAATGAACATGCTGGTGCGCAAAAGTCAAAAAACACGTAACTGTTATGTTTTGATATAATAAACGGTATATTTTTCACCTTTCAATTCACCTGTGTGAATATAGAATTGCTGTTTTAAGATTTACGTAGATGCTGCGTCAATGAACAGTGCTGGGTGCGCAAAAGTCAAAAAACACGTAACTGTTATGTTTGATATAATAAACGGTATTTTTTGCACCTTTCAATTCACCTGTGGTGAATATAGAATTGCTGTTTTTAAGATTTACGTAGATGCTGCGTCAATGAACAGTGCTGGGTGCGCAAAGTCAAAAAACACGTAACTGTTATGTTTTGATATAATAAACGGTATTTTTTGCACCTTTCAATTCACCTGTGGTGAATATAGAATTGCTGTTTTAAGATTTACGTAGATGCTGCGTCAATGAACAGTGCTGGTGCGCAAAAGTCAAAAAACACGTAACTGTTATGTTTTGATATAATAAACGGTATTTTTGCACCTTTCAATTCACCTGTGGTGAATATAGAATTGCGTTTTAAGATTTACGTAGATGCTGCGTCAATGAACAGTGCTGGTGCGCAAAAGTCAAAAACACGTAACTGAGAAGTTTTAGTACGAAACACGGTAATTTATGGCAACAAACAACCTGATGCTGACAACAAGAAGCTGTTTGTAAATTAAAGTGAGCCAGGTGGATATATCACATCCACAGGTGAAATTGGTAAAATGAACACCAACAACTGAAATGTATACTGAAAATAAAAAGTGGAAGTTTTGGCAGCTAACAAAGAAGACCTGCAGTTACTAGAATGATGTTTTTCCATAAAGTTCAGGCTGCCCAATAACCAGGAAATAGTCGAGTAGTCAAACAGTTAATATTAAAGAATTCCACTGACTAATGTCTAACACTAAGTACTTCGGTGAGACTTTATTCCAGTGTACTATATAGATCGAGCTTGACTGGAGTCGCGCCCGCTGGCCCCCCCCCCCCCCCCCCCCGCTCGCACCACTGGTGAATTTACAGTGATAGAATTTCTTGCTTTAAAAATTTTCTCTAGCTAACAACATAACATTTTCCAAAATCTCAAATCTAAACTACATTGGAAGGATCACAAGCTAATAGTAAGAGGTTCTGCTGTGCAGAAATAGACTAATTTCGCTAAAGACTGTTTTGGCCATATCAGCAGAGCGCAGTCCTATCCCTATATGACGCTGAGAGACACTGAGGCTGAAAACAGGAAAGTCTGTTCTATTAAAACGAGTCATGTAATTTTCCAGCCAATCGCAACCATAATGCCACATCCCAGTCATGACGACGGCACACACATCTCACCCTGCTCTATTCTGTAATCACTTTTGCTGGCCGCCAAAATTACAGGAAGCGCCGAAATAGTCGCGATCTTAAATAAATGATGCACAGATTTAACCTTTAATTATCGCATTGATCAGCCTAGATTTCAAACTTTGTCGATAAAAAATCGCTCAAGCACTACTCACTACCACTACCCATGACCTTTAGCAACAAAACCCCCTTGCTCACCTGATCATAGACTATGTAACAGTATGCAATACCAATCGCCTGCATCTAAAGCCAGCAAAATATTGTCATGTAAAAAAAAAGAGTTAAAACTCTAATTTTAAGACATAGCCTTTATTACTTAATTCATAGAAGATTAATATTGCAGTAAAAGCCATTAACACCAACATCAATTAAAAGGTACATGCTATAGGCTAAGGCATCATATTATCACAAAGGTATTCACAATGAATGATACAGTTCCCATTCATTATAGCTTCAGTTGGAACTCATTCTACTCTACACTTCAATTTCCAATCAAATTTAAAGAAAGGTTTCCAAATACTAGTTGTTTCCTAAAAGTAGAAAAAAGTGTAAAGTGAACAAGTAAAACACTATCATTTATTACAGTGTCCTTACTCCTTTTGAAAATTGAGCCTTACACTCTTGGTGTCTGTCATTCAGCCGCACTTTCTGTTTGTATACAAGTATTGGTCTCATTCCCAAAGTTAAATCACAATTCCTAAATCGCCAAATGGAAAAGATGTTTCTAATTTGCAACACAAAAGCAGATATGGAATCTAAATATCAGGACCGCCCCTGACATTAGGAGGTACCCTCAACCCCTTATTCTCTCAAGAATGGGAGCGAGATCACATATATACAAAAAATGCAAAAACTAGTCGCGCATTACACCTAAATAGATTGACCAATAAAATGTGGTCTTTCATTCCAAATTTTCCCTACCATCTACCTTATTCCCAATGCTTTGACATTGCACATTTATACATATCTTTTTTTTTCAAATGTTTGTGGGACCCAAGAAGATATAATAGTGTTGTACATTACTACTCTATTTATCCCAAAGACTTTGAAAGGAAAACAGTTTGCATGTGTAAGAATGGTGAATGCCACCAAC
>JAODAL010084579.1:0-10872 GCA_025379985.1 Phyllomedusa bahiana
AAAATAAGGTAACATACATAGTTGCCTTACTAAAACCTGTATTCATGATTAATAGTTTGCATGGCATCAAAATAAATTGATAGCGAGATTAAAGGAGCATTTATGTTCATCTTCTTTTATCAATTATTATCCTCTTCCATTAGATCTTAGCATATATTATTCTAAAAATGCATTTTCTAATAATCATTAACAGTTCACAATTTGAAGTGTGAAAAAAAAAGACTTCATTTTAATACAGTGCAGAAGTAAAGCATTTCTGTTAAATTTGATAAATGACTACATTTTAAAATGCTCCTTACAAGAAATTAGCTTTTTATCATCAAGATGTAAATCGATAATCTGTTATTTGAACATTATTATACAATATGAATATTGAACAAGAAATGTATTAGAAATTCTGACTGTATCAATCTGTAGAGGGATTCAAACCATTCTCAAATCACATTCAAGATTTTATTAATTTTTATTTATTTTATTAAAAATTGTTTATTAAGTAAAATATTAAATTTAGGATTTTTTAGATTCTAAAACTGCATTCTTTTAACTTAAAGCATAGTAATGGTATCAAAATTAAAACTGAGCCAAAATGGTGTAGCCAGCTCCAACAAAGACACAATGGTGCACGGATGTCCACTCGAGCAGTAGCAAGCACAATCCAAACGTTGTCTGTATTCCAGCACTACCACGTTGCAATAGTGTAAAAAAATCTAAAATATTTATTAGAGTAAATGCTTAAAAACATGCACAAAATTAGTAGCAAAATAAACTGACAGCCATAATGACATGTGAGCAAAAACCCATGCAAACGCATTTCGGGCAGTATGGTAGCCCCCTAACCGCTATGAGTTAGGGCGCTACCATACTGCCCAAAACGCGTTAGCGTGGGTTTTTGCTCACATGTCATTATAGCTGTCAGTTTATTTTGCTATAAATTTTGTGCAATAAATATTTTTGAATTTTTTACACTATTGCAATGTGGTGGTGCTGGCATACAAACAACGGCAAAATTAAAACATTGTTGGAATGTATACATAAATGCAATTAAACTTGCATTAAACTCCATTAAATTGTGTATATATATATATATATATATATATATATATATATATATATGTATATATATATATATATATATATACACACACACATATTTTTTCTTCTAAATACATATAGGTTCGCCATGTTATATACCAATTGATTACTGGGGCCTTCTACAAAAAGAAAAGATACAGCTCAGTATAGATGGGTGAGGGTACTAAAGACACTAGTCATTAGGCTGAGGTATGTGGACATAATTGTCCTAATGACAAACACATGCTTATTTGTTGGAATGTATACATAAATGCAATTAAACTTGCATTAAACTCCATTAATTATTATTTTTTTTAAATACATATAGGTTCACCATGTTATATACCAATTGATTACTTATACAAAAAGAAAAGATACAGCTCAGTATAGATGAGTGAGGGTACTAAAGACACTAGTCATTAGGCTGAGGTATGTGGACATAATTGTCCTGATAACAAACATTAACATTGGATTTAAAGCAAGCAGAAGTCTCAGCCTTTCCTTAATGTGTGTCCTCTATTTATGATCCATTCCTGGTTTTGGCTTTACAAACTGCATCTCAAAAGCAGATTGTTAGAACACACCCCAGAGGAGGACAGCTCCAGCCCTGCCTATCTCTGAATTAGTCACAAATGAAAAATATAGTATAGGACAAGTAAAATATCAAGAGTCCTATCCATGTTTCTGACAAAGCAATTTTGACAATCTGCTACATAACTAGTTTTAGGTCATTTATTGCTTAACAACTACAAACAAGTGTTTCCTTTTTGTGGCTTGTAAAACCCTAAGATTTCTGCAATGTTTCTTCAAACTAAGCAGATTTATTACAGCTTGTTTGTTACTGTTGTGTAGTGTTCATTCTGATATCTCTCAAAAGTACATTGTGGGTGTGTATGAAGGCTCATGCAAAGGAAAAGCAGAACCGCTGCCCACGGCAACCAATCAGAACCTCTTTTTTGTTCAGTGATCCTTTGGAAAATGAAAGCAGCAAACTAATTGATTTCTATGGGCAACTGTCTCATTATCGTTCAGTAGAATAACTTCCACAATATATTCACTTATCTTTGTATATTTGGAGCACTATATGTATCTGTATATCAACTTTATATGAACATTGGCTTTTATTATTAAAAAAAATCTTACTCTTAACAAAGCATTCCCTAATGGTATCCATCTAATTGAACACTTTTTACCAGCAGACTTGACAACCTGCAGTTTTACTAAATGCTATCAGTACTTATTAATGTCAGGCACTATCACGGAAGCAGACTCTGGATACTTACAACGAGAGTTAGGAATAAGGGCTCAGGGACATAATGGTACCTACAGCCTGCTATCAGTCTATTTTGTACTTACTTGTGATTTTCTGAGATCATGAGTATAAGTAAATTGTGGGGTGTCCCATTATTTAGCATATAATGGACATAATCTCTTGTTAAATCCATTGCCTTATGAAGGCACCTTTGGTAGCATAAAGGTAATCTCCTGAAAATACAATACCTCACAAATGCTTCATACACTGGCAAATGGGGCACATACAAGCAGGCCCAGACAGGCCTACAATTGAGCATGGTAAACCCTTGGTAGGCTCATGGTGCCCCCCTGGTTATGGCAGGCATAGAGCTACTTTCCAAGGGAGAAAGGCAGCGAATCAGAGACAGAAGGAAAGAGGCAGAGCAAAAAAAGTCACGTGCAATCATGTCCAGCAACTGTAGGGTGAGCTACAATGTCACCAATGGGCCCCAGGCAACCCAGTACAATACTGCATGCAAGCTCACGATTAGGACCAATATGAACTCTGTATGCCACATAAAGGGTCCTTGCAAATCCTTGTGCTTTCTGGTGTCATGATTTTAAGGATGGGTGCATACTTAATATTTTCACACTTTTATTGTACTTTATTTTATTTTATCTGCAAAGTATTTGAATTATTGTTTCCAGGTTTCTTTCATCAATATTATATATCCGACTTTCAAAGAAATATAACAGGATTTGTTGAACAATCCAGCAGAAAAAAACACGTGACCATAGCCCCAAAAAGGGTAGAAGGGACTTTAACCTTAACAACTGTTATCTCTTTAATATTTAATATTATATTTCTTAAAAAAGAAAATATAATGGTGATCACCAGAATCCCATAGGAGTTGAGAAATAATAGTCCCAGTTAGTCCTCTGATACACGGAAGGAGTCTCGTTGGACCTCAGGCAAAAATCTTCATGTATTCCAAAATAGTATAATGTCTACCAGCAGCAAAAAAAAATAAAAAATTAAAAGCATATTCTTTATTTCACAACTTCTTTATATATGCATGGCTCCTGTCCTCTGACATATTTCGAGCAGTTCTTTCTGCTCAAAACGTGTCAGAGAATAGGAGCCATGCGTTTTAAAAGATGTGAAATACAGGATATGTTTTTACATTTTTTTGGTGCTGGAGGACATTATACTATTTTGGAATCCTTGATTACAGTATATTTCTTAGTTAATAGAAAAATGAATATTCATTCAAAACACATGAACACTTTCATTTTATTTTGCATAATAAGAAAGTATTAGGGCGGATTATGGTAAATTGAGTTAGTCTGAACATTTTCATGATGTCTATGATTTAATGAATTGGATTAGAAAAAAAAAAGTTAGAGCTAAAATTGTCAGGGGGCGTAAGACTTAATGATTAATGGAGTTGACCAGCCTAGTAATTAATAATGAAGCTATGTATACGTGATAAAATGCGTGATAAGTTTGAACACTATTAAAAAATTTTTAACCTTTGCAATGTTTGCTTTTTTGGAATTATATTAGTGCCGTTAAGACCTGGCTAACAACATATAGGGTGACCTTGATAGACAAACCCACTGAAACCAGTTACCATCACATTTTATGCACATAGCTGTCTGCAAGTTGGCTTGTAGAACTTAGAAAACAAAAAGCTACCCATAAGTAGATTAAATTAGTGATTTAATAAAGGCTGACTACTTAGGATGAGCGATCAAAATTTCACTGGTAATTGTCCAATTTCTGGGACCACGCCGATCTGCTTTGCCATGAACTATAGCTCAGACCATTTTACTCAAAGGGATTTTCCAATGAACAACACTTATCCCCAGGATGTGACAAGTATCTGGGGCTCCAGCCCCTGGGAACTCAACAAATACAAGAGCAAGGTTTGCTTTTCCCTATTTCAGTGTTGAGGTGGCCTTAGCACTGTCCCTCCATTCAAAATCTGTGGGGGACTAAGGGAGATACCTAGGAGCTGTGTTACACTTTAAGGTGATTGGTAGCATATATACCCAAATTCTGCTCTATTCACACAATGGCGGTGGGACCCTTCTTCTCTTTATCAGTGAAGGTTTAAATGCTATGGAAATCCATTTAAATGGGACAGCATTACTGTGCCAAGAAAGCTCTAGACCAGGGGTGTCAAACTCATTTTCACAGTGGCCCACAACAGCATTGTAGTTGCCCTCAAAGGGCCATTGGAGGATGACTAGGTGCCTTGGTAGGCCTGTCAGAGCCTATGAGTTACACACCAGCTGTGTTTAAGCTCTCGGGAGCTACATAAAAGAGCATGGTGGGCCAGATTCGGCCCTCGAACCTTGAGTTTGACACCTGTGCTCTAGACAATCCCATCAATATCAAGTAGTTGCATATGCACATATTATACAATGATGTTGGAGTGAGTCTATTTGTAATTGCCTTGTTCAGTAGGAATTTCTATCTTACTTCTCTTTCTACCCCATGGTTTTCCAGGCCTGTTTTCTCACATATACCCTTGGAAATCCAATATTTGCAGATTGTTCGGTAACATGGGCGCCTTGTTAGAAAGAGGGCCCATTATCCTTAAAAGATGATTACAGTACTATGTTTCATACAAGAGTATGTAAAAATTATTACTGTAACTAAGCAATATCCTACAGTTCCTTAAGAAATTATGAACACTGTTGAGGACATAATATGGGGACCAACTCATTGTTGGAGAACAAAAATGCCACAAATCCTTTGTACAGCAGTCTTCTACGATGTGTGTCTACCTATGAGAATCGACTACCATGTTTTAGAGTCCATCACATTACACCAAAAATGTTCCTCATGCTTTAGCCACAACTGGTTTGGGGATTTCATAATGAACTACATATGTTATCCTGCTCTTTACCATGTTTAATATCCTTCTGAAAAATTCTATATAACTAAAATTTGCAGACTACATAGAAAGCCCAATGTGAATCAGAATTTTATTTTGTCCGTGAATACATATTGGGAACCACATCAATCTTTAATATGACCAAAATGCATAATAATAATAATAATAATAATAATAATAATAATAATAATAATAATAATAATAAAAATATCATGGTTAATATAGAGACAAAAAATCTTTTACTCAATTGATAAATGATTCCTGATATTGCTCAGATGGATCAATATGTTATATTGCAGCAAATCATACTATGTTGGGTAAGTGAGCAATGGTTAGTGAACAAATTATAATATTTCAGTATCCACTAGACTGGACTCCCCACACAACGAAATGCATGTCTGTCTTCTGGATTGAGTACAGGTTCATAATAAGCATATTATCACAGAATGATTAATATAAAAATAATTTTTTGCCCCTTTGAAAAGTGCAACCAAGCATGGTTTATATTCATGACCACTAGTTCTGAAGCTTTTGACATATTTCTTTAATCCAAGCTTTAAGGCACATAAAAAGGTCAAATAAAAATACATAATGGTATTGAATGGTGCATTGGCATGGACTATGTGTAGCCCAAGCTATAGAAGATATTATTCTATTGTATCTAGTTGTACTCAACTCCTTAAATTCCAGATTTTTTTCTCTTTTTTGTGTTGGTCATCATAATTTGAATTAACTTTTTTTTTGTCTTCTTGTAGATTTAATTTATATTAAAGATTAACTATTGTATTCCAAGTTCACATTTCTTACCTTATTACTGTGAAAGCTATTCCGTAGAATGAATTACTTTGATAGAGGGTTGTAAAGCAGTTAGCAATGGATTGAGGATTTAAACTCCCTGGTGGGTAAGAAAAAGCAAGCAGGCAGGGGATATGAAAACAATGTCCTCAGCAGCTACATTTACCTGACTGTGCTTGGCTTTCTGTACTTAGTATATATATATATATATATATATATATATATATATATATATATATATATTTACATTCATAACTGCACCTTCCTCAGAAACTTTGTCATTTTATACATAATGTTGAGTTAGACAATATTTTTTTTGTACGTTTGCATCTCACAGTCACAGACAGGCCACTTTTGCACTGCAAATGGTATATCAAGTCTGCTGACATTTTCTATACCACCTACTGGGTTAAAGAAAAAAATAGAAGAGTACTGTCCACAAAGTGATTTATTATGAGATTGCTGTATTCAGTATACTTCATGCTGGCTTGAAATGTCCTCAAAAGTAATATCGGGGAAATTTTAGAAAAAGAAATGACAACTCTCTGCAGTCTTTCTATCTATTTGCAGTCTATCTATTTATCCATCAATCTATCTGCAGTATTTCTATTTATCTATCTATTCATCTATCGGCAGTCTTTCTGTTAATCTAATCTATTTTATACATAATACCTCTATTTATCTATCTTATACATAATCTCTCTCTCTCTCTATCTATCTCTCTTTGTCTACAGTCTATATATTTATCCATTTACCTATTCTTCTATCTATCTTTCCATCTATCTCATATCTATCTATCTTTCTATCTAACTATCTACACTTCTAGTCTTTCATTTCTTTTTTCCATGATGAGTTGCTGCATGGACTATAAATGAGCCTTTGATTCAATTCTTTTGTTTAACAGGTTGGCAAGGCAATGGAATAGTCTAATTTAGAAGGGTTCCCATGGCACAAACAAGATTACCAGCTTATGCTCCAAAAAGTATTTATCTTTCTGTTCAAGCTACACTACATCTATAAAGCAGCTTATTCATTTTTTTACTGCAACTGTAGCTTCCCTTGCACACTTAACTTTGCAGCACAAAGATAAAATATGTAAGATTGCTGTGGGAAGATGCACTGCAGTATGAAAGTTCATTACTTGTGAAGCCTGGCTATGAGGGTATATTCTATGTGCCATATGTCACCCTGCAGTAGATAGTCTATATCTTTTGGCACATGCCTGTCTGAGTCACAAAGACACACATGTGCTTATTAATCACTCTCTGATCCTGCTGAACCTGCTCGGTTTAGGAAAAAACATGTCATCTCTCACACGGACTGTATTTAAAGAGCTGTCTATCCTTCCCTGTCTCTCTATATATCTATAAATTTCAGTATGGGAAAGGCGTGCTGGAGTTCTACGTCTAGATCCATTTGTGTCTGAGTGGGTACATTTAGCTGACGGGAAAAAAGTACAAAATAATATATCTTGACACATATTGGAAATAATAGATGTGCATTTTAGGATAATAGAGATGCTTTTACAAGAAAAGGAAGGTGAAGATTATAGGAAACAGCTCCATTTGTGTGAAAGCAGAAGAGATAATATGTCAGTTAGGAGAAGCTGGATGCTGTTTGTCAATGATTGCATGTGCAGGATCATTGTGGGGCTAGAGGGCTTCTGAGATGGTCTGTCTGCACAGAGTATCATGAAGCACATCCTGATCTTCCAATAACTCCACATAATGCCATCCACAACACTCGCTTCAGGGAAACATGTCCATGTCTTCAGACATCATGACAACATGCAGTTCATACCTACATTTCCATGTAGTTTGCTCTGAATACAATCAGTTTCAAGATGTGGATTTTTCTTCCCTTAGCCCTGACACATGTAATAGATGGAAGTGAATAGAAGCTAATTACACAGAGGTAATCACTGAATATATTTTACCTGGAGCCAGTACCTGCACAGTAGACGGATGCCTCTGCCGTATTAAGGGTGACTGCTGCAAATCTCTAATAAATACCACAGCACCATGCTAAATATTCTGAGGGAATTCATTGACATGTCTAAATCCACTGCTCATTCCACTAGACAAACTTCCATAGATCATGCCCAGCAATCCCTATTTAGAGAGGGCTTTAGTTTCTAATACACCGCTGCTGCCAGCTAATTGCCTGACTCCCATCTTGCATTAAGCAGACACACTAAATTAAAAGTTCCAGTACTTGGAGACAAATGGTCTTCATCTACATTACAATGCAGCAAGCCGGTTTTGTCCCCCTGAAAGCAGGCGGCCCCTGAATGACAATTCGGTTTTGGGAAGCTTTTATTTGCTTTTGGGTCCTTTCCTGGAAGAGTATGGTCCGGCTCAGCACCACGGCGTCAACGTTCGCTGCTATTTACCCTCTATTTCTGCTTATATTTTCCCAAGGAAGATTCGACTTGATTCTAACTCAGTCTTTTCCTCACAGTCACAGCATCACTTTTAACTCTAAGAGGCAGGAAAGCGAAGCCAAGGGAAAGCGGAGCCTGTGATTGGCTTTCATTCAGGGCTCCTGATTAATAAGGAGGAAAAAAAAATCCTCGCTCACACAACACAGCAAGCCTCTGCTGAAAGAACTGCAGTACTTACCATGGGAAGGTTAGGGACTGAGAGGAACACTGGCAAAATCATTTGCCAGTGAATGCAGACGGAGAGTGGAGAGAGCTTTGTTAAACACCACATCTGTAGAATGATTTTCTTTGTTTGAAATTTAACGTAATCAGAATTCAAACTCAGCCGTCTCCCTATTGTTGCCGCTGGAGCAGGAGAATATACATGCGAGGATTTCATTTAGCCATGCAGGAAACGATGCTGATTCACAATCTATATTTTACAATGGTATTGGCATTGTGAAAGTTACACAGATAGCCCAATTTTAGGTGATTTCCTTTGTTGGCAATGCTGTATAAGAAACCAGTCTTCAATTTTCATTTGAAGACAGAACATCTATTCTGCTGCAAATCACCCTTTTGTTTATCAATAAATCCCCCATCCTTTTGCAAACTTTTTACCCCTTTAGTTGTGTCTGTGGTGCCATACCGGCCAAACGATTTCCCACTAAAAGATTTAGAAGTTTAAAATTTCACAGCCTTGCAGTTTAGGGGTGTTATTACATATATATTATATATATATATATATAATAATATTATATATATATATTATTTATATAATATATATATATATATATATATATTATAATATATATATATATAAATATACAATCGAACAGAAGTGTACAGCACTTTGTCTTGCACTGAATATTGCATATAAACACCAGACTGCAAAGGGGAAATCTGTTTTGTGGGCATGGACACAACACCACACCCCTATCGGGGGGTAACTACCGGGGTAGCAGACGCAGACTGCCACGGGGTGGGCGCTTAGGGCCCCGGGGCCCCCAAAGGGACCACTCCACGTCTGCTACCCTGGCAAGCCGCTCCGGGCCGCAGACAGTGATATATGTATATTATATTTTTATTATATATATTATATAATATTATATATTATATATATATAAATATATATATTTTAATATATTATTAAAAATATAAATTATATATATACCCCGTTTCCCCCAAAAAAAGAAAACCCCGTAAATAAGACTATGCATTTTAGTTTTGAATTCAGATTTTTTGGGTCTTTTTGCTGATGTTTTGATTAAAACGACAGTATATTAAAACACGTTTTCATACCAGTTGCATTTTGCAAAAAGGGTAAAAATCCTTCAGTGAGTTTTCACCCCTGTTTTATACAAAGAAAGTCCTGGGTATCACCTTTTTATTGTGGTTTTTTTCTAAAGACTGTAAGTTGTGGAGGGGAAAAAAGGTTTTATATATGTGACCCCTTTGTTCTGCATTTTAATGATTAGTTATATAACACCAGGGATGCTTTTTTATTATGGCCGTAAAAGCTGCCCGTATATCTTTTCTCTAATGTGTTTCTAAAAAGGCAGCACATATGCATATGAATAAAAATACTGTATAATCCAAAATGGCGCCTTTTCCCCGGATACACCCCAAAGGCTTGGGGATTCCCGAGTAAAGGGGGGTATACCCCATATAAGGATGAACCAAACACAGACCCAAAGCTAGGCCCCTTGATGCTTTCTTATCTTTCTAAAATAAAAACTATAATAACCCGCCATTTGGAATAAAGACAGAAAGTGTATTCAACCATTGGGTGTTTGGGTGATCTCTTTCTCGGGGCCCTTTATATCCTAGGATAATTTGGAACCCCCCAGGATGTAGAGCCCCTTTGAGGGTTTATCCCTATTTTAATATATAACCCAAAAAATTCCTAAAATACAGCCTTAAAAAATGTTAATGAAAGAGGGGGCACTGATAAGGGGATTTTCCTACAATGGGCTAAGTCAAGAATTTCATTAGATAGTATGTTTTTTGGGTTTTCCTTTTCCCGAAAAAATGGGACCCCGTTAAAAAATGAAAAAAGTTAGGAAAACAATCATTCATTTTTGACTACTGTTTAAAGTTGAAGCAATGCGTTCTGGCACAGAAATTTTCTCCTGGCAACTGATGTGAGATTATCAATAAAGTATTCTCCTGTCTTCCTGGTATCTATCT
This sequence comes from Phyllomedusa bahiana, assembly GCA_025379985.1. NCBI lineage: Eukaryota > Metazoa > Chordata > Amphibia > Anura > Hylidae > Phyllomedusa > Phyllomedusa bahiana. Next base: position 10,618 of record JAODAL010084579.1, read on the forward strand.
ATCTGTCTGTCTGTCTGTCTGTCTATTGCACCACTCAAAATATGGGAGTGGGGCCCTTTAAGGGTTTGACCAAAACAAAACAAATAATAATAGAAAGGTTGTAGCACTTCAAAATCCAAATAGTTAAGACCTTATTCTCTTATACTCAACAAAGTTTAAATAATCCCTGATTTTTTAAGTATTTTTTTTTTATCTTTGATTTATGGACACTTTTGGGTCAGGTTCTTTGAACCCTTTTTATAATATGTTTGTTTA
>JAODAL010084580.1:0-10871 GCA_025379985.1 Phyllomedusa bahiana
ATTTTTAATTTCCAGGGCCTTATCCTGTATTTGGGGACTGGTCCTGCTGTCTTCTGGACTTCTTCTGGGGGTTTCCATGCTCTCTGCGGGAAAAATAAGGAAAAAGGGAAAAAGAAGCTAAAAGAGAGAGAGCAGACAGCATGGGGGAAAACCCAAAAGGAATATTGCTTAAAGGCAGGGGAAACTTACATGGTGTGGGCTGCCACTGGTCTGAATCATTTGGACAGCTGAAACATTTTTGAAACAATTAAGCTATGGCATTTATTTGTGCATTGAGCTGATGGTGTGCTAAGGTTCATGTTGAGATTGGAGTCACTCCAGCTCTCATATAGTTTTCTAATTTCAGTTCCATAAACTGTTCCATACAGGAGGGATATCACTCAGTTGTCAGCTCAGAATTGGAATATTCAGTTGGTTAGTTCAAATTTTGCTTTGCAGCCAGAACAGCAGTGTTAAAGGGAGAAGGGAGGGGTTCCAGGATCTAACAACACTCGTTTGTCTATCGTAGCAGGTTTAAAAATACCTCCCGGGTGCTCTTCTTCAGTCTCAGCAACGGACTGTTCATCCACCCTGAAGCAGTGAACGGTCTTCATTCATGTGACAGCCAATTACAGGCCACAGATGTCACTATTTTTTTATTATGCCTCGACGCAGCAATGAGCATTCTTAGATCCTGGAACACCCCTTTAAAGGGGTTTTGTCACAAAGTAAATTTGACGTGGAAAGCTTGCAAATGAAACAAACATTTTACCATTCATTATTTGAAAAATTCTGGACCGTTTTTTTTTATGGCTAAAAAGAGAAAAAAATCCCCAGGTTTTGGTTCCCGTAGGGGTTTTAACCCAGACCTTGTGCCCGAAGGCAAAAACTTTAACCCCTCACTACTCACAATGCTTTACTAAACAGACCTTCTTTTATTACAGAGAGGAAAGCATGGTGACATCACCTGCTGGGGACATATTTTGCAATTCAAAACAAATCACACCGCCCGCTTCGAATTTAGTTTTGCGCCCTTGGATCCAATGTTTACAGCTCATTTCCAGGGACACGACCCCGGGGAAGCTTTCTCAGTCTGGGCGCACATGCCAGCAAATTCTCCTCTCAGACAGCTACTGAGTGTTCAAACCCCAATCGTCACCTCCTCCCGCCCTGTAACCTTTGAAATTAGTCAAACTGCAAAAAATAAAAAAAAAACCCTCAATGAGGTAAGTCATTGAGAAAGAAAAAAAAAAATCCACAGTTTGGTTCCTGTGGATTTGAACCTGGGACCCTTGTGCCTGAAGAAAAAACTTTAAACTCTCATTCTCTCAGCTTTACATAAACAGACCTTTCTTTATTACAGAGAGGAAAGGCAGGGGACATTACCCTGCGGGGTCACATATTTTGCAATTCAAAAAATCACAACGCCGTTTGAACACACAGAGCAAAAAGACTGGATACAGGGGGTTAAAAGAATGGGGGAAAAACCCCCTTTAAAGTTATGCACATAGTTGCATTGAATTTGTTGTATTCAGATTTCTGTTTACTGTGGAGGCCAATTAGCTTCCTATATGAACATATCTTGCCCTATGGTTATTCATCCTTGCCAGAGAAAAAGGAATCTAACCGAGCTAGTTTTTTCCTACCCAAATTTTTACTCTTTTTATTGGGCCTTTGAGTTAGTAATAATTTTATTTTTTGGACATAGTAAAGTCACAAGGGGCATCAATGTGGATTTGACCGTTATAACCAGTCCACTTTAAAAATAAAATGAGAGAAAGCACAGAAATTGTAATAATTTTGTAAAGATTTAGAAGCCTATAGAGTAGATAGTTTAAGAATGCTCAAGAAGGATTCATGTTTAATTGGCACAAAATATACATGCAGACACTAGTCATAAGCAAGATACTAAATCTAGATGAATACACAATAATAAAAATGTATAGATACAGTATACCCAGCACAGTCATTTATTTCAAAGTCCAATAATGGGCTACAGAAAAGAGGCTTTATTATGCAATAGCTACTTTAATTTCAAAAAGGGAAAAGAAGACAAGAACAGATTTTTGGGTCTTTTTGTATTATATAATGTACCCTAAATTTATTTGTATTTCTGTTGCTCACCTAATGACTGAATATGTATAGCCGACAAGGGGTCACTCAAATTTTATTTCAATTTGTTTGGAATTTTCATATTTTGGGTTCTGGTTATCAATTTTCTCATTTTTTCTTCAAATAAAGGAGGAAGATACCTCAGATTTTTGCTGTTCCCCATATGGACAAATTAGCTTGGTTATTATTTTACTAAACTTTTTGGTACATTTTGATGAGGAAAGAACATAGCAAAAAGTAAATTGATCCAACCCCAGCCCTAACTTACTCTTAAGGGATGTTTTACCGGGTTAAAATTGGACGATTTCAGCCAAAAAACGCGCCGGGTGCCAAATTATCGGAATACGTCCAAGTCATTCGGGGAACCACATTTATAGAGAACATGATTACGTCTCCCCCCTGCTCGGAATACGCGAGGGGGTTAAGTGACATGTGAAATTACTAGCGGTATAAGCGCCGCGGTAAAGCAAGTCATGCAAATACACCGTGTGAGCCCGCCCCCTTACCCCTTCCCTGTATTTGCAAAATAGTTTTGCTTGACCATTTTCATCTATCTTCTCCCTTATAGACATAAGCAGTTGAATGGAAAATAGTGCTACACACATTACTACAAATTAAGGGAGGTGTGGAAGCTCAGTAACAAAATGTCACCTTAGTGATTTTCAGCCTGACATTTTTCGAAATTCCTACTTTTCCCAATATTCCAAAGGAAAATAAATGGTAGATTACAAGACAGCTGAAAAAAAAGTCCAACACTCTTTCAGCTATATTTGCAATTCCCATAAAAATAATTGGGGAGAACAACGCAAATACGAGATACGTATACGAACTACGCTACGAGCTGGCCTCATAAGAAGACTTTCAAATATTTTTGTAAAAGCAGGAATTTATTTTTTGCTTGGGAGCCTAGAACTTACACTGAACCCATATCTTTTCAGGCTTTTTAGTGCTAATCAATAATCCAATTTAATAAATTCTTATCCGGTAGTGATTAAAAGAGGTAGAACGTGAGAACACAGGTTTTAATACAAAAAAAATAAAAGATGCATCAAATGTATTAAGAGACGCATGTTTCCTAATACATATGGTTTATCTATTGTCAGTTGGTGCACCAAAAACTAAAATCTACAAAAGAAGAATTGGTGTACATTTCCATTATAATTCATGGCAGTTTTTATATGTGATTGGCATTGATAGGGCCACACTCACTAAGTCCGCCAAGTTTTTAATTTTTAAATGTGACAAGCAGCATAATTATGCTTGAAAATTCACACATTTTTGTGCAAAAAATTGCAACTTTTGAATAAGCGTACATAAGTGATATACATGTGATTAACATATTCCCCCAATGTGTACATACATGCTTTGTGAACCTTTCCAGCCTCAAGACCTCTATAAGGGCCCCTCAACAAATGTTCAATTTATACCACTAGTGTCTTTTCTAGTGGGGACCATTGGACATCATCAGCCACAAGGGCAAAGAGGCATCTTCTGCTTCTGAGCTCCCTGTAGTTATGTTATGTAACTATAACTCATATATACTCACAATGTGACCTAAAAAAAGGACACGAAAAACAGAACTTTTATGTGTACATTCTTTGTAATTATCTATTAGTGCCTTTAGATCTGCTTTTGAGGGCCTTGAGCTGGCTATACATATTACAAGAATGTAGGCTGCTAAATCTGGCCTCCTGACTCGTCTATTGGGTGAGATAAAGATTGGGTAATTGGATTTCATCCTTTTCTTGAATGGGAGATAGGATATCACCAGAATACTTAGACAAAAATGGACCAGAGTCTCCAAAGTGTTTTGAATCTTTACTGTAGTCTTCACATACAGGTGATTAAAAATAGGAAGGGAAACATGGCAAACTTGGCAGTGAACAAGGACAGAGGTCTGTCCGAAACGCGTTTGCCATGCTTCCCTTCCTATTTGTAATCACTTGTATGATAAGACTACAATAAAGATTCAGACAACTTTGGAGATGCTGGTACATCTTAGTTTCTTTTGTCTAAGGGCATATCCCCAAGGCAGAGGACAAATACCGGTCGGTTTATCCAACCGGTATTTGAACGGTTTGTGTACCATGTACACGGCCGCGCGGGTGGGCGGGATGGGAGGGGGGCGGCTTTTCTCCCCGATGAGCGGAGAAAAGCCCTCCTCCTTCCCATTAACATGCACATATTCTGTCCGAGAACCGGACGGAAGAATGTGTATATTCAATCCCTTTCGGGCGGCCCTCAGGCAGAAAAACCGCCGGGCAGAAAACCCGTGCAGTGGGGACTGCTGCATGAGTTTTCCATAGAGCCCAATTGTGCTCGTTTGCAGCCGGTTTTTCAGACGGTCGGCAAAACCGCAAACGGTCTGAAAAACTGGCCGAAAACCTGTGCCGTGGGGACATGCCCTAAGTATTGGTTAGGCTTGTTTGCCGTATTCCTAGGACCAATGCGTCTAGCAAAAAGTGTACGTTTGCTTGGGACTGTTGACATGGACAAGCTATTTTTGGGTGAGCAATATAAGTCTTTTTCCTTTTCTGCTATCACCAGAATAGTCTGGCAGCAACTTTTTCCCCTCTCCCTGTGCAGAACACATGCCCGCTCAACATATCTGAGTGTGCATCTGTGCTGGGTGGTTGGAAAAGCTGTTCAGCCAATAACTATCTGACGTGTATGGCCGGCTTCAGCGTTACATGGAATATATCATGATTTGTGAGCATACGATCGATACAGTCTATATATCACTTCCAGAAACCCCTAACCCTGTTGAAGCAAACAATGCTTAAATAATCAGTATTAGCATAATTTCTCTTTCCCATCAGAAATATGCATTCAAGTAAAATTGTTTTTATAGTAAGATGTACAATAATGTACTATTCATGACTTCTTTGCACATAATTAAAATTTTGTCTTGGAAATTGAATGAACAATGAAATGTCTGAAGCTGTAGCGATTCCACAAGACTAGAATTGCAACTAACTAATTCAGTGTGTCTGGGACTTAGATCTAAAAGCTTGGATGTTTGTGCTCTTTTGTGCTGCAGTGAATGATCTTGGAGGTACTTGTAGATTTTTTTACTTTTGTTGTATTTACAGTGTATTTAGATGGCTAATTGTAATTCTGTTTGTCTAAAGTGCGATACTTATACTTAAGTATGTCACCTTTTGTAAATGAATGATATCCTTAATCAATCTAGAACTTTATGGTCTGTTTTTGTATGAAATTTATGTTTTATTAAAAAATAGTGCTGCTATTATGCCCATGTTTTTTATTTCTGTTCTTAATTAAACCTAAATCCTTTAGTCAAGTGAGTTTTTTCAGCTTTAAGGGGTTTTCTCATTGCTAAGATTTGCCTTCAGCATGGTGGGATTGGTAATGGAAGCCTCTTTCTAAATATATATTTTTTTCATTTTAGTTTACTCATAAGATAAAACAGATTGTATCTATTCTGACTGCACACAGGTTCCTATGGTTATCTGACCATATCTGTGCTATCTGATTACAGCAGGGCATGATGTTACAATGGTTCATCCAAGCAGACTAATTATCTCTAACAAGATTAGCTTTTGTTTACATATAATTAATTGTTTTCACTCCTCAAAGCACTTGTAGCTTTTGCTTACTGAAGATTATATCTCCTGCACTGCTCTTTGTAATATCTCAGTTACAGTGTGGAAAAAAAGTGTTTAGTCAGCCACGAATTGTGTAAGTACTCCCACTTAAAAAGATGAGAGGCGCCTGTAATTGACATCATAGGCAGACCTCAACTATGAGAGACAAAATGATAAAACAAATCCAGAAAATCACATTGTCTGATTTAGAAGGATTAGTTGATTGGGGGACATTTTTTAGAGACTCTCGTATTTTCCCTGTAGTAAATGCAAATGACTGCCACATTATTTAATATTCACAGGCTCCCCACTCCTAGAGAGGTCCAGAGTGAGGGACAACCTGTTTAGGATGTTCATACACACAAATAGGGCTCGCCTACACTCCTGCTCTTCCCCACGTCTCGGACGCTGATGAAGCCCAATTTCGGCCAAAACGTTTGACCATGGGACAATTCTTGTTAAATCTCCTATACATTATATAAATTTGAATGGAGAGTTGTTCTTGGATATCTATTTTTGTTAAGTAAACGTTTTCTGCGATTACATAAGGAGTGCCATGGATTTTTCTATATTCCGCATTACAGCCGATGGGCTTTCCACTGAGCACACGCCATCCATTATAAGAGTACGGCACCATTATCTATTTCTTTTAATAGGGCATATGGAAAGGGTTAAAGGGATTGACTCACCATGGTGTTTCACAGAGTCACAGGTAGCTTCAGACTTACACTGTAGGCTGGGGACGAGTCTATATCAGTGATTAGCATATTTAGCTCCTCTGTAACTAGCTGAATGTTAGGGTACAACCAAACGGCAAGGTTATCAGACAGATTTTCAGACAGTTTTTGGATTTGAAAACTGTCTGAAAACCAACTGTCAACCTTCCATACAGACTTTGATAGAAAATCCGCTCAGTAGTCTACACTGAGCAGATTTTCAGCTGGACAGATTATTACAACTCCAGTGTTCCGAAAAACTCAGAACATGCACAAACTTTCGCCGGTTTTCACTGGTTAAGGGAGACGGACGAATCCGTAAATTTTGGACAGAACCAAAAATACTGGTCGGATTTTAAAGACAGAATCTGACTGGTATTTTGTCTATGCCATGTGGACCTACCTTACGGTGACATAAGTGCAGGAGATTTAATCTGTAGAAAAACAAAGCTACAAATCTGCAAGGAGTAAAAATAAGTGTTTATAAAGGGTAAATAAACTAATCTTGTAAGAGATGAATACTTTGCTTTATCCGACCATGGTGACATCACTCCCAGCTCTCTATCTGATCAGTAAGGGAAATATGGAGGGTAACCTGGAGAAACTTGTGTGGACTCAGAGCAGATGAAATCTCTTTTATCTCCTGACCAAGACAATACCAAAAGAGCAATATATTTAGAAGTCTAGGTCAGCTGTTCCCTACATGTTGAAAGCTAATCATTGTAGTGAGAAAACCCCTTTAATGTTCAACTCATATGCTGAGATATAGTTGCTTGCATTTGCCAGACCAAAACTTCCCAAAGAAAGAATTTGATAACATTTCTGATTTTGTCACGAGACTTAAGGGGGTTGTCTCGCTACAAAGATTAGCTTTCAACATGTAGGGAACACTAAATGAAGACGTTTTCCAAATATATTGCGTTGTTCATTTCTTTTTGTTGAGGAACTACAAGTTATTTTATCACCCTCTGAGGGCTTTCTAGTTTCCCAAGTGATTGACCTGTGTACTTCTTCTCCCCTGCTGTTTGTTCTATCTTATAGCAGGGAGTGACGTCATCACACAGGTCACGGCCGGCAGTGAGAGCTTGTGTGTTAACTGTTCTTTCAGACAAAAGCCAGTAATTACTACAGTTTACTTAAACTCAGAAGCTTCCCTGGTCCTGACAGTATGAGATTTATCTAATTAGCAGAGGTCTGAGTACACAGAGCTCATATGCTAATTAGAGACAGCTTGACCAGGAAGTGACAGAGCAAAGCAGCATTATTTCATTCATGCATCCTATGAAAATTTGAGATGAGACAACCCCTTTAACTTTGCATGCTCATGGAGATTCATTTCTCAAATATACCCAAATAAATGCCACTATTCAATCTAGAAATCCTAATCTAGGGATTAGGAGCCATGTAAGGTTTTAATGAACAAAGACATATGTTGTCATCAGAATCTTACTGGACTGCACCATTGACCTGTAGCCTGCTACTTTTAGGCAATCATATTTCCTATTTTTAAATGTACACTAAATTACCTTCTTGTATATATTCTTTGAAGAAGTTGTCTGGTGACAAATAAGACAAGGCTTACATCCCTGCTCCCCAGCAGCTCCGTTCGGACCCTGTTTTGGGTCCCCACTGATCTCCACTTCTTGGTGGAAGAAATTCCCATTTAGTTAATCAATCACGGGCCAAAATAGTGAGCCTTCTCAGACAGTGGTTGGCTAAGCCCAGCTATTTCCTATGTGTCAAGACCAGATACCAGGAAGTGGAGATCAGTGGGGACCACCGCAGTGTCAGAATGTCAGTGGTGGAAGATCAGGATGTTATTTTTTTAAAAGTCAACCCCCTTTTAGGTAAAAAGTAATCACTGAACAACTCTTTGGTGCATTACGTGAAATTCTGGCTAGTTCTGGACCCACATTGATAAAATGCTCTGAAAAAAAAAAAAAAAAAAAAAAAAAAAAATATATATATATATATATAGTAATTATATATATAATATATATATATAATATATATATATATATAAAATAATATAATATTGAAATTATATATATATTAAATATATAATATATATATAATATATATATATATATATTATATATATATAATATATATCATACGCTTTAAAATTGTCTTTGTTCAATCTTTTTTTCTAAATTTTTAACTGTTTTGCAGATTTTTATTAATTTACGACTGTTCAACTCTGCAATATATGATATTAAGCTCTAAGTGGGACCTACAACTGAATGTTACCCACTGCTTAACTCCTTAACCACCGCCCACCGTCTTTTGACATCGCTGCAGACATCGGAGTTTGCGGCTCTGGGCGCCGCAGCAGCACTGAGATCGGGGCTGTACTACACAGCCCTGATCCCAGCCCAGCTCCTGCTAGCACCAGGGAGCAAGGGAAACCTCCGCTCCCCGGTGCTTTAACCCTTTGATTGCCGCAGTTCGTCACCGCAGTGCAATCGAAGGGTTTCCCTGCTCTGTCAGGTGATCAGAACACCCGGTGACCCGACAGAGCCCGGGAACGGCTGCCCAGTCATGGGAAGTAGAGTGGCCCAGGGCTGTCTGAGTAACAAGCAGTGATCAGGGCAGCCTGTGTGCTGTCCTGATCACTGCCTGTGTCAGACTAACACAGATTATAATGTATTAGTATATATGAATATGCTAATATATTACCAAGTGTAAAAAAAAAGAAAAAAAGTAAAACTGTTCTCACTTCATGGGATTTAAAAAAAAAAAAAAAAGAAATAAAAAACAAAAAGGGTAAAAAAAAAGAAAAACAATAAAAAAATAAAAATAAATTTTTTAATAAAAAAAAATTGTGAAATCCCATTACACAAAAAAAAAAAACCCCTAAAAAATATTAGGTATCCACCGACTGTAATAACGTGTAAATTTTAACTAAAAATTTTTTATGAAAAGAAAATGTAAATGGTGTAAAAAAAAAAAAAAAAAAAACCCAAAAAAAATTTTAAAAAATTTTTTAAAAAATTCTGCAATTAATTTTTAAAATGAATTTTAAAATAAACCCCCCTAAAGAAAAAACTTTTCCCCCAATAAAAAAAAGGGGGGCCCCCTTAAAAAAACTCGCAAATTTAAAAAAAAAAATAAAAAATCAAATTTTGAAACGCAAGGAGGGAAAAAACTAAAAAAAAAAGGGTTTTGAATTAAACCCAAAGGCGGGTTAATGGGGTTTAAATTTCCCCCTTTACCCCTAAATTTTTTAGGAGAACCTTTAAAAATTTAAACCCCCCCCCTTTTCCCAAATCATTGCATGACTATTAGAATTGCTAATATCTGAAGGGATTTTTGCTATCGGGGGTTTAATTTGCCCAAAGGTTTTTCGGTTGGCCCCCCGAATTTTGGGGGGGAGATCAAAGGGAAAAAGAAACACCAAGCCACTAGGTAGCAAACCTGCACCATAATGAGTGGCCCCTGTTTAACATTTGCTATGGGTTTTCTCTCTCACCCGTAAGCCATGGTAAGTGCCCCTTTTAAATTACCAGAAAAGTAATAAAAATCTTCAAAAAGGGAAGTCTGAAACTACTGGGTAGTGTAATTGGGATATAGTTTACAATTAAATTTGACAATGAAATACATTAGCATAAATCAAAAGTTTAGTTTCACTTTCAGTATGTGGGACTTCATTAGTTTCTGCAGCCGACCCCTTTGAAATCTAAGGGCGACATGTATGAATTCGAATGCGTACTTTTTTTTAAATTGGCGCCGGACACTCCTTTTAAATAATATAGAAGAGGGAAAACAAAAATTTTTTTTTCACTAAACTCTAGTAAGCGAAAAATTTCAACTGTCTTTCTACACTTTCTATACTATTTAGAACGGAGTGTCGGGGCCTTTTAAAAAAAATACGCATCAATTCAAACATGCGCCTTAAACTTTAAAAAAAAATATGAAAAAATTTTGTTTTAGAAAAAAAAAGGGGGCTTTGGGAAGTCTTTTTACACTAAAAAGAATCCCCTTTCTCCAGAGGAAAAAATAAACTCATAGGAAGTTCTCACTGTCATATCGCTTGTTCAAAAGAAAAAATTTCAACCGACTTTCAACAAGAAAAGCCCCAGGTTGCTCGCTTCCTGCAATATAAATTTTCGAATTTGTTCATCAATAAAAGGGGGTTTTCTCTTTCCCTAAAGGTTCTAAAGGTTTTGCACTATACCTTTTTTTTTTTTTTAATTTTTTTTTAAAATTTTGTCAGAATCGGTGGGGTTTTCTACAAATTTCAGCGTAAATTCTACAATTCCCCAAAAGGTAAAAAAAACAAAAAAAAAAAAGAAAAGCAAAAACAGAAATCGTTATAAAACTTAGTTTATTTTCCATGTATTACTTTTGTGTTTGTGCAGCCAGTGGGATTTAAACTCTAATGAAATTTTTAAATTGAAATAGAAAAACAAAAAAAAAAAAAAAAACCAAAAAAAAAACACAAAACAAACAAAAA
>JAODAL010084581.1:0-10871 GCA_025379985.1 Phyllomedusa bahiana
AAGTTCCTTTCCCGACGGGGCCAATCTTGCTCAGAGAGGCGGGCCCATCAATCTGCGGGCTCCTCGGGGGGTGTTGACACTTTTGCGCAGGGGGCCTCGGGAACCCCGGGTGCCAGTCGAAAAACCCGGCGGGGTTGGGCTGATGACCTCTTGCCGAAGTTCTTCCCCCCGTTCAAGGAAGCGACGAAGGGGTTTTTCAAAACCCGGATCAAGTCGCTGAGGGAAGACGGGAGGCCTAGCGGCCAAGACGTCCTAATGGGCTGAGAGCCCTTTCTTAAAAGAAGCACACAGAGGGGCCTTGTTCCTGACAGTTCAGGGGCCAAGTACGGAATGTACCCGTATCTCCTACAGAAAAGGTCCCCCTGGCTAAGTTAGGGGCGTCTCAAAAGGGGATGCACGGGGGGGTTCCTCAAAAGGGGTCCGAATCAGGCGACACCTTTCAGATTCGCATAAAACCAACAATATCAACAATATTCCTGGTCCCCAAAAACATTTTTTAACCAGGAAAAAAGCATGGTTTCTCATTCCTGGGTTAAAAAGGTAACACACTCCCACAGGGGGTGATTTGCTCCAAAAACTGCTAGCAGAGAATCCCGTTGGATTTTGATCAAACACTAGAACCCCCAAGGTCTAATAAGACAAAATAAGTATTATTATAATCTTTTTTTCCCCCATGTTCTTTATTTAAAGTATGTTTATTTCTTTCCATTCCTTTTTTGATTGTTTTTTTAACCTTGCTCTATTTTTGGGTTCCAAGGGGTTCCCCTACAATATACAGCTTTTATATTAAATGAGCTAGCATCGGAATTTTAGCTACGATTAAGAAGCTTTGACTTCGAAAGATCAGCCTATTCAAAGCAGCTGTATCTCTGCTCTTCCATGCATGGGTTATTATTTTTCATGTTTTTTATTTTTTGTTTCAATAAAATGTATTTACTTTTTTAAAAAAGGAAATTTGGGCAGTGGAAAAAGTACAAACCCGGGTTTTCTGGAAGCTTGGCCCCAAGGCGGGGTCCTATTTTCCCCCCCTAGGGGCTTGAGTAGGGGAGCATACCCATTTTGTTGTTTTTTATACGGTTCCTTTAACTCATGAGGAACAACTGAGATCCCCCGTCACCCCAAAAGGGGGGTAGCCCGCCCAGAGCCTTTTCCCGAAGGGGGGTGACCACTTTGGAAAGCTTTTCACCTTGGAGAATACACTAAGGATCCGGCGAGGGCCAATTACAGGCGCACTGCCCCTTTAAATTCAAACTGCCGGCGTGCGCGCCCCTAGGGGCGGAGCTACGCGCCGGGAAACGGAGCCAGACAGAGCAGGAGCGCGGCTGGGTAAGTGAACGCCGGAGGGGGCTGACACATGAGCGGACCACGAACCCGACGTGCGGTACGGGGGCTCCGCTGGGAGCAGGGGCACGGGCGCGCCTGCGACCCGGGACAGTGGTCGCAGGGGCATCCGTGACAGTCAGTTGGCACAATCCCGAGCAGTTGGAGCATGTAGACTGTCAGGACGAGGAAGTCACCTGTGATAGTTTCATAGTTTCATAGTTTATAAGGCCGAAAAAAGACGAGACGTCCATCCAGTTCAGCCTGTTGTGCTAAGGTGTTGATCTAGAGGAAGGCAAAAAAAAAACCCAATGAGGTAGAAGCCAATTGTCCTCATTTAGGGAAAAATTCCTTCCCGACTCCAATCTGGCAATCGGAAAAAATCCCTGGATCAATGACCCCTCTCCAGAATCCTTGACACTATAACTTGTTATATTATTATGATCCAGAAATGCATCCAAACCCTTTTTGAACTCTGTTAGTGAATTCACCATGACAAGTTCCTCTGGCAGAGAGTTCCACAGTCTCACTGCTCTTACAGTAAAGAATCCCTTTTATGTTTATGTAGAAACTTTCATTCTTCAAGACGTAGAGGATGCCCCCTTGTTCTAGATACAGCCCTGGGTATAAATAAATCTTGGGAGAGATCTCTATATTGACCTTTGATATATTTAAACATATTTATTATGTCCCCCCGAAGCCGCTTTTTCTCTAAACTAAATAACCCTAATCTTGCTAATATTTCTGGGTACTGTAGTCCACCCAGTCCAGTTATTATTTTTGTGCCCGCCTTTGTACCTGTTCAGCTCTCCAATGTCTTCCTGTGCACTGGTGCCAAAACTGTCCACAATATTCCATGTGTGGTCTAAACCAGTGACTTGTATAATGGGAGAATAATGTTCTAATCATGTGCCTCTATGCCCCTTCTAATGCACCCCATGATCCTATTTGCCTTGGCAGCTGCTGTCTGACACTGGCTGCTACAATTAAGTTTACTGTCCACCAGGATTCCCAAGTCCTTCTCGATGTCACTTTTACCCAGCCTTTTTCCATTTAACATGTAGTCATGTAATGGATTTTTCCTCCCCATGTGCATAACCTTGCATTTATCTGTGTTAAACCTCATCTGCCATTTCCCTGCCCAGGACTCCAACTTATCCAGATCCCTTTGTAATAACACATTATCCTCTATTGTGTTGATTACTTTACAGAGCTTTGTATCGTCTGCAAAGATCGATATTCTACTGTGCAATCCATGTGTAAGATCGTTAATGAAAATGTTGAAGAGGATAGGGCCCAATACTGACCCTTGTGGTACCCCACTAGTAACAGCAATCCAGCCAGAGTATGTACCGTTAATTACTACCCTTTGTCTTCTATCAGTGAGCCAGTTGCTTACCCACCTGCACACATTTTCCCCCAGTCCAAGCATTCTCATTTTACTTACCAACCTTTTATGTGGCACCGTATCAAATGCTTTAGAAAAATCTAGCTATATGACATCCAGTGCCTCACCCCGATCCAGTCTAGCACTGACTTCCTCATAGAAGCTGATGAGATTAGTCTGACAGGACCGATCCTTCATAAACCCATGCTGGAATGGCGTTATACATTTATTTTCAGTGAGATACTCCAGGATAACATCTCTGAGAAAACCTTCAAACATTTTACCTACAACAGAGGTCAAACTTACCGGCTTATAGTTTCCTGGATCACTTTTTGACCCCTTTTTGAATATTGGCACCACATTTTCTATGCGCCAATCCTTTGGGACATACCCCGTTATTAGACAGTCCATAAATATTAAGAATAGGGGCCTATCTATGACATCACTTAACTCCCTTAGGACACGTGGGTGTATGCCATCTGGACCTGGGGATTTGTCTATTTTAATCTTCTTAAGACGGAGCTGCACTTCTTCTTGGGTAAGACAAGAAACTTTTAAGTTGGAGTTTACCTCATCCCTCTGTTCAACAGGAAGCTCATCCTCCTCAGTAAATACAGTGGAGAAAAAAGTGTTTAATAGGTTTGCTTTTTTCTCATCGCCCTCTACTGTCTCTCCCTCAGTATTTTTCAAAGGGTGATGATGATGTTGATGATGACATTGTGACTCCAACGTGGTCTTTTCAGCAGAATTTGCTTGCGAGCTCCTCATCAGTGGATGAGGAGGAATATGATGGGGTAGTGTCGGTACGGGTCCGGCCTCAGAAAAGGAGAGGGCGGTCACACAAGTCCACTGAGATTAGTCCGCCAACCATGATCAGTGGTGGCAGCGGAAACACCGCTACTAGCTTATCGCCATCGATAAGGTCCAAGACCTGTGAAGCCTGGGCCTTTTTCGATCAAGCCTCAGATTCGCTGAGTGAAGTAATATGCTGGATTTGCCATCAACACATCAGTAGAGGGAAGAATCTAAAGTGTTTAACTACCATGAACATGAATAGTCACATGCAGCGAATGCGTGAATTGAAATGGAGGAATCACTTGGAGAAAAAAGGCCACACAGGTCCTGGGCTTCCAACCACTGTGACACCCTCTGTCTCCTCCTCCACAACTTCCAAGACCAAGCGTTCTTCTACTGCCCATGTCCCGCAGCAGCATGAGCAAGGACCAGCCGCAGTGCCACACACCGTTGCCTGATTACTACCACCACCACCACCACCAGAGACATAGCCTACCCCTTCTCCTTCCACCAGTTTGACCTGCACGCCATACAGCGGCCAGTCTAGCAGCTGGCCTTCTGTGTACCAGGTGTGGTAGCAGAAGAAACGCTTTCACCCCAACCATCCCACAGCCAACAGCCTGAATGTCGGCATTGCCAGACTTTTGGCCTTGGAAATGTTGCCTTGCTGCCTGGTGGACACAGATGGGTTGCGCCACGTCATGGCCTTTGTCTGCCCCCAATCCCAGAGGCCGAGCAGGCATTTCTTTTCCAGAAAAGCCATCTCTGCCCTGGCCAGCCACGTGTCAGATAAAATCTCCAGTGCATTGGCTGCATCTGTGTCCATCAAAGTCTATCTGACCACCGATACATGGACTAGTAAGCACGTTCAAGACTTCTACATCTCTGTGACAGCTCACTGGGTGAGTTAGGTAGATGTCTCTGGTGATGATGGTGGTTCTCAGACTTGGCGCTCTTCCAAACTGCAGGCATGGTGCAGGTTTCTGTCCAAGAGAAACCAGGCCGTGTTGAAATTAATGTGTCTTGGAGACCGTCAACACACAGGTCAAGAGCTGTGGATGGCTCTGCGCAATGAGACCGAGCAGTGGCTGGGTGACAACCTGGTGACAGGCAATGTGGTGTGCGACAACGGGTGAAATCTCCTTGCCACCCTTAAGATCGGTAGGCTGGAGCACATACCTTGCCTGGCACACGTCATGAACTTTGTCGTCCAGAAATTTCTAAAGCGCTATCCGGGTCTTGACTGCCTGCTGAGAAAGACTCGAGGTCTGAGCTCATACTTCTGGGGTTCGCACCCAGCTTCATCCCGGCTGGCTACAGCGTTATCTTGGCCTCCCCGTCAACCGTCTCATTGTTGACGTGGCAACACGCTGGAATTCCACCCTCCACATGCTCCAGCATTTGTAGCAGCATAATGCCATTACACAGTATGAAGTGCTGCATGGCCTGACAAGCAGTGGTGCGGACCTCGGGGTGTTGAGCCATAGAGAGTGGAGGAATCGCAAGAAAAACAACTAGCATTAACGTTAAATATTTCTTCAAAAGAACTGACCACGGTTCAACGGGACCTCATAGATAAAGGTTTGAATTTTGTACCTGAACAAGAAATGGGACTCTTTGATTTTACTGTAGACTTTTATAGGTTTTGCATGAATATAAGATGTAAGATGTTTTTTCAGACGGGAGAAAAATCTAGTTTTGAGGAGAGTGATATGAATAAATTCAATAAAAAATTGAAGAGGAATACCCAGTTTGATCCCGAAGTTAAATCGGCATCACTTGAGGTATTCCAGCAACTTGTAACTTAAGAGGTAACCGAAAAATGGTCTTCTATTTCCAAACAGAGAAATAAAAATTTAACCAGAAAAGAGAGAACAGCTATCAAAGAACTAAAAGAAGACAATTCCATCATTATAAAAAAAGCGGACAAGGGAGGGGCTACTGTAGTGATGGATATACAACCATATCTACAAGAGGCCCACTCCCAGTTACAGGATAGTCATATTTATAGACCCCTTAGAGAGGATCCTACTATTACTCTGTCCTATAAGATACAAGATCTGTTACAAGAGTCCTTGGATAAAAATGTGATTTCAATCCAAGAAAAACAAATCCTCATGAAAAATAATCCACGGGTCCTGATTTTTTATATTGTCCCAAAAATCCACAAATCCATAGAGAAACCCCCTGGACGTCCTATCGTTTCAGGAATAGACTCCCTCTTGGAACCATTATCAGCATATATTGATATGTATCTTCAACCATACATTAAAAAAGAGCCATCAATATTACAAGACACGGGCCAGTTCCTTAGAGTCATTAAAGATATCGATTGTGCCAAAGCCACATGGCTCTGTACACTGGATATCAAGTCCATTTTCACCAATATCCCTTTTGAAGAAGGTAGGATTGCAGTAAGGGAAACACTCTGTCAGGATGCCAGCCTAACCAATGGAAAAATTGCATTCTTGATGCAACTTCTGGACTTGGTCCTCACTGAGAACTATTTCCGATTTGGAGACCAACTGTACTTGCAGCTACAGGGGACCTCGCGGGGGTCCCCTGTGGGCCAAGTTAGGCGAATCGTTACATGCTGTTCTTTGACAACCAGTGTGGGCCTGTCGCTGCATTTTCTAATGACATCATGACTTGGTTTCGTTATGTCGATGATATTTTTCTTTTGTGGTCTGGATCGGAGTCCCGGCTGGGAGATTTCATGGAATATCTTAATCAGATACACCCACTTATTCAATTTACATTAACAAAGGACACAAATACTATATCATATCTAGGTGTCCTTATACGGAGAGGGTGATACACTATGTACGTCTTTATATTCCAAAGAAACAGATCGTAATAACATTCTCCATCGCAAAAGCCAACATGCCCCCCAAGTCTTTAGGGGTATAGCTCGATCCCAATTTGTAAGAGCTAGAAGAATTTGTTCTGCCGATGAGGATTATTTAATAGCCATGAATGAGCTAACTGAAAAATTCTACTCTAGAGGATATGATAGAGAGGAATTGCAGAAAGTAGGCCTGGAGGTTCTATCCATCCCTAGGGAAACATTGTTACAAACCAAAAAGAAAAAAAGTCCAGATAAACGGTTTAATTTTATTTCAGTGTATGACCAACATGCAGGGTTGGTGAAACAAACTATCCTCAAATATTGGAAGATATTGAGGAGTGATAATAAATATGGCCACCTCTTCAGGGATCCCCCCAGACTAATCTTCCGAAAAGGAAGAACTTTAGGGCAACAATTAACATCATCTGACATAAAAAAAAACACAAGCATCAAGGAAACAGACCCTGTTTAAAAGTACCCGGTCAGGCACTTTTGCCTGTTTACGTTGCCAAAAGTGCACCAATATAATTAAGGGAGACAGTATCCAACATCCATCACAAGGGTATCCTATTAAAATCAAGGGGTTTCATACCTGAGATAGTGACGGTGTTATATACATGTTAAAATGCCAATGTGGGTTTGTCTACGTTGGACAAACCGCATGAGCAGTAAAAATCAGGATTAACGAACATAAAGCTGCAATAAGACTAAAGAAAAAACGGAATTGTTGAAAAAACAGAAACAAAATCCTATGGTGAAACCACCATGGCAAGACACTTTTTTGAAGCCCGACACGACGTATGTGAATTACGTTGGTGTGTTCTAGAAAAAATATGGGTCGAGGATAAATAACTTATTACCGATCGCTTATTAAAGAGAGAAGCGTATTGGATAGCTACTTTAGAATCACTAGCCCCGAAAGGACTCAATGAATGTTTTAATCTTAGGATGTTTTTATAATGTTGTATATATTGCGTGTTGTGAAAGGGTTAAAGTTTGTTTTTATTTGCTTTCTACTTACCTTTTTAAGAAGGTGGTACTCTATGACGCATATTCTTGAGGAAGGGGAGGAGCTCTCCCCGGGAAACGTCGCACTTGCTGTGCGCTTTTTTCCCCTCTGGTGGTCGGCCCTCTCCAGCTCCCGGGTGGAAACAAACAATGGAATAGCGTTGTTGCGTTGAACAGCATGGTTCCGCAAATAAATACTGAAATATCCCCCTTACATTTTCAAAGGGCTGACACTCTGTATTGAAAAGGATTAAAAGTCCCGTGAGGGTTTTTTAAAGAAGGAATTATTTAAAGTATTTGGAAATTTTTTTTTTGGTTTCCCACCAAATTTTTTGTAAGCATTGCAAGCAGGGAAAAGAACGTTCTATGTGGGAAACCAAAACGGGACTCAGTATATACATTTTGCCTCGAAGGGCCCGTTTTTTTTATATGTGAAACAAAAAAAAAACTTTAACTGATCCCGGGAAAAAACAAGCCGGGGGAAAAGTCCTACACAGAAAAAAAAAAAAAGGGTTTTTAGCTTCAGACAATTGGGTGCAAAAATGTGTTTTCCGGGTTTAATAAAAGTTTTTTTATTTTTATAAAGCAGTAAAAAATAAAAAAAAAAACAAATTTTTGGGATTGCTGTTTAAACGTTTTCGACCTTTCCCGAGGTTTAAAAACTAGCATGCATATATAAAAGCAGAGTGGGCCCTTTTAAAAAAAAAAAAAAAACACTACCAGGGTTGGGGTGTTTTTTTTTTTCAAAAAGGGCCCCACCCAAAAAAAACCCTTTTTTAAAAAATTTACCAAAATGTTGTATGGGACCTCATAAAGGTTTCCCCAAAAAAAACACAATTTTCCCCCACAAAAAACAAGGCCCAACAGCTCTGCACACGTAAAAAAAAAAAATTTATGATGTCAGAATAGACAAAAAAAAAAAGCAATTTTTATGCCCAATTTCTTTTGTAAAAGAAAAAAAACATAAAAAAAACTATAAAAAATTTATACCATTGCAATTGTACCGCCCCCCATAGAAAAAGTTATCACATCATTTACACTGCACGGGGGCCCAAAAAAAAAATTGAAGCCCCAAAAAACAAGGGCAAAACGCGTTTCTCCCCCCAATTTTCGGGCCCAATGCAAAAAAAATTTAGGGAACCCGTGTCCCCAAATGCACAATAAACCCTATAAAAATTCATGAGGGTGTGAATCTAAAAGGGCCGATTTTCTGGAAGTTTTACCTGTTCTGGTTTTTGGGGGGGGTTTTGCAAATGCGAGATGGCCCACCAAAATCTGGCTCCAAAACCCAAATAGCGCTCCCCCCTTGTAGGGTCCTGCCATGCCCCCCAAAAAAACAGTTTACACCACAGTAGGGTATTGGGAACTTGGAAGAAATTGCGAAAAAATTTTTTAGGTGCTTTTTTTCCAGGTTCCTTAAATATAAACATTTTAAGCTAAAATTTGTAGATTTTTGGGAAAAAAAAAATTTTAAAAAATTTTCACTCAAATTTTAAAAAAATTATTTTGAATCACCTGGGGTTGGATATACCACTTAAACCCCTGGATATTTTCCTAAAGGGGTTTTAAATTTCCAATTGGGGGGCTTTTTTAGGGGTGTTTATAAGTTTTAGCCCCTTTGGCTGTTTTACAAACCTGAAATAAAATCGTATTGAAAATGAGACCCAGAATCCCGTAGGTCCCCTTTTTCGAGGGTTGGGGGTTAGCCAATAGTGCACTAGGCCCCATATGGGATATCTTTAAAAACGGGAGACCTGGGGAATTTTATTACATTGCATTTACCTAGTCACATTTACCTTTGAGGAATAATAGATAAATATTGAAAATCTCAAAAAAAAAAATGAAATTTTGAAATTTCACCTCCACTTGCTCGATTCTGTGAAATACCTAAAGGGTTAGCAAAAATTCCTAAACAGTTGAAAAAACCCTTTAAAGGGTCTGTTTTTTGATGGAGTGTTTATGGGGGGTACCTAACTGCAGGCCCCTCAAAAACTCGTCAGAAAAGGGGGTCCCAAAAAAAAAAAGTTATTGCAAATTTCTTGAAATGTGGGAAAATTACTAAAAAAGTTTCGAACCCCCAAAAGTGGTAAAAAAAAAAGACATTTAAAAAATGATGCCAAAACCATAGTGGACATATAGCGATGCTAGATATAAACTATTTTGTGGGGAATAATTTTCTTCTTTAACGCAGAAAATTTTTGAACTTTTAAAATGACAAAATGTTTCCAATTTTCCAAAAATGTTGTTTTTTCACAAAGAAACAAGGATTTTAGCCAAAATTCTTACTATTTTTAAACAAAGGGTTCCAAAAAACAATTCTAAAAACACAGGTAATAAAATGTCAAAAAAGAAATTCTCACACAAAGGAAACCTGAATTTAAAAAATAGGGCTGTTCGTGGGCCCCAAAAATTGGTTTTGGTCCTTAAAGGGGGGTTAAGAGTTTGTACACTAATATTGTGATGAAGAAGTTTTGGATGCGTACATGAACAACTCATTATGTCCAAGTTTTTCCAATAAAAATTTTAAATTCCTTTGGATTTACTTGAGATCTACCACTTAACTACTTTAGATTTGGTGAGGCGTACTTTGGACAGCAGCAGGGGAACTCTATGGGATCTCCAGTTGCCCCTAGTTACCCAAAAAATTTATATTGCGTCCTTTGAGGCAAGATATTCATCTTAATACTATGGCAGCCTATTAAATGATGGCTGAGAAATGTCGAGAAAATTTGTGCTTGGACCAGGGGCTGAACAAAAACTGATTAATTTAAGGGAATATCAATCGGTCCATCCCTTCTAAAAAATTTCTATGATAAAAATAACAAACGTGTCAACTTTTTGGGTGTTACGGTAGTGAAAATAGGGCCCAAAAAAAGGGGAAATACAATAATACCCCAAAGGGTTGATCGAACAATATTACAGTTTTTAGTTTTCATGCTCCCCAATTTTACCAGAGGGGTACCCAAGGGCCAATTTACTAGATACGTAAAATATGTCATCTTCAGGATATAAGTGCATAAGGAAGTAATGACAAAAAAATTTTTTGAGAGGGGTACCCCAAAAAAAACATCAGAAGATAGGGGAGAAATAGGTAGTAACCCTAAGACAAAATACGGAGCGACAAGAAATTTAATGTGATGAATCCTGGAAAAGACTTTCTTTCCCATGAAGGCACCAAAAAATTATCAGAAAAGCCCTTTTAAATGTGTGGAATAATTTTCAAGCTGTACTACCTAGGTACCCTTTGAGGACAAACCTACGTTTTTTTACCGTAAAAAAAAAAACAAAGGAAATCATACGTCGTTTTAAGTTTCATCGTTTGTAAGGCCGAAAAAAAGCAAGACTCCTCCCGTTCAGATTGTTGTGTAGGGTTGATCCCGAGAAGGCAAAAAACCCCAAAAGAGGTAGAACCCCTTTCCTCATTTTAGGGAAAAATTCCTTCCCAAAATCCAATCTGGGAATCTTTTAAAAAAACCCTGGGCAATGACCCCCCCCCAAAATCCTTACACTAAA
>JAODAL010084582.1:0-10871 GCA_025379985.1 Phyllomedusa bahiana
TTTGGGGGCTCATGCTGGGGCCCCAGGAAAAGAATGTAAAGGGAAAGTTCAACTAAATGGGGGTTAAAGACTTTTTTCCCCAGCATTTTTTTAATCTGGGGTCAGCAGGTTTTAAGGTCATGCTGTGTTACAAGCAAGGTAGTGAAGGTGTGTGACTTTTTTTCTGTGGCTTTTATAACCTAAGTGTGCTGCCTAAGTTTAGCACGTTCCATTTACTTTTGGGGTTTTAAAATTCCCAGCTTCTCCAGCCCTGTTTGGGTGAAAAGCAGTTGGTTTTTTTCCTCTCCATAGACTTTATTGGGTATCGGCGAAATCTTTTATCGACTATCGGCAATCGTCTTGTTTTTTGCCGTATCGGACATCGACCTGAGACGATAGCAACATAATGCTTTTTTCACTAGCCAGTAAATCAAAAAGTAATCCCCGCACAAAAAGGATGAATTTCAAAAATTATGTAATTTTTATTAGTTATTCATGCAGAGTTAAAGTGAGAACTTGAAAAAAGCGACTAAATGATAAATGTTTTTGGTCACTTGTAGACCTTTTTCAAACTTCGCTATAGATAGATGAAAAAATGTTAAAAAAATTTGTAGGGGGGTATCACTTTCGGCAAAAGATCGGAAAAGTCTGGCCAAAGCTTGGGAAAGATGGTAAATGACAGCCGCAATATAAAAATCCCTAATTATTGCTGTCCATGATTCCCCAAAGCTTCAACGATTCAATCTGGCGCCGGCAGGTTTAAAACTTCTATGGAGTGTCGACAAGCTCGGCCATTCATCCATTTTGGGATCCCCCAGAAGTCAATGGCCCAAACCCAAAATCCAAAAAAATCAGGGTTATTGCCAGGTATCGTGGGACCATGGTCTTAAGGCAGTCTCTGTGTGTCTGAAGGTTTTATAATCCTTTGACATTGTATTGATCTATATTATGTAAAACTATTTATGGTGTGTGGATACATATTGCTGTTACTCTTTTTTTTCTAAACTTTAACCGCCCACCCCTTTTTTTCCCCGCTGGTCCCCCAATTGCATGCGCTGAGCGCCCGACGTTTTTTCTGCCAGTTTTGCATTTCATCCTCACGCGCATGTAGGATGTTCTTGACGGTTCCTTTCCGGGCTATTTTTCGCTATCGAAGCGTTTTTGGTTTCGGTAGGTATGCTAAGGTATTATTTGTTAATTATTAACTATTTTCACATTTCAATGCTATTTGCTTACATTCAAATAGAGCGATATGACTTCCAGTTAATTGCTGCTATGAGTAAGGGCGTACATACTATTGAGCCCGAAACGCGTTAGCGTCCCCAATTTTTCCCCCATGCTCAAATTTTTTTTTGACCACTGAAACTGCCCGTAGCTGGTGAGTGCTTTTGTTTTATAAATTTTTTTTGTAAAAAAATAAAATTGCTTATATTTTTTGGGAACACCTCTCTGGGCATGGGAAAATCAAAAACCCAAAACCCAAAAATGAATTTTGGGGTTTTTTGGGAACTGGCTTCCGTGCATGACAGAACTAAACAATTTGAGGGGTGGCCAAATTTTTTACATATGTGCTGAAAAGCTTTTCCCTTCCCTTTCAGGCATTGGTGAGGGGGTTTAAAAAAAGATTGCCAACTTCACCCAGTATCTTTTGCCCCATTGCCGCTGCTGCGGGCCCACTTTCCATTCTAAATTCTGGCACTTTTGCAAAGCTTAAACCCCCATGACATTAGAATGTGGAAAAAGAAGGGAACAGAAAGTCTCGAGTTAAACAATTTAGCACAAATTTCCCACATTTCTACTTTTCCCGTTTTTTTGGGGGGTGGATGGAAAATTTCTCACCTTTTTATTTTTTTTCGGGATCAAGGGGGATCATAATTTTGGGGGTAATTTAACATCCAAGTACTCATGTTGAAATTTCTTTCCGGGTTTTCCCCAAACCCGGGGGGGAAATAACCAGAAACTGAAAACGTGCCCCCCCTCTTACCCCCTGGAAAAGGGGAAAAAGGTTTTTTCCCCCATTTTCCCCCCTGCCTCATCATCCTCCTCCACTTCCTCATCCTACCATCCCCCAAGCCCTGGGTAGCCTCACGCGCTCCCACTCCCATGAAACCCGAACCCGCCGCCCTTTCACAAACCCCCGCAAGGGGGTACTTTTGTCTACTAAACTAAAAGCAGCAAGGAGTTTTTCCCCCCGTTGTCCCCACACCACCTTGCTGACACTAGATTCAAAACACCCAGCCACTGGGCATCGATTTTGCCGAGCCATCCACAGCTCCCTTTACCTGTGTGTTACATAGTTAATAATTACATAGTTTTTAAACCCTTTTTAAAAAAACTAAAGTCCAACAAGTTCAAACCAAAGGGGGGGAAAAAATGGGTGAAGGGAGGGAGATAAGGATTTTAAGCCTGCCCACTGGTTAATGCCCTGAAACCCACAAGCCAATAACCAATCTGTTCCAGGGGAGATCCCAGCTCAGGCTTTTGGATGGTTGGGGTAAAAGCATTTCTTCTGCTCCCACAGTTGGTACACACAAGGCTGGCTGGTGGACTGGCTGCTGTATGGTGTGCAGGTCACACTAGGGGAAGGTGTAGGCTGTGTTGCTGGTGGCTGGAAATCGGCCATCAGCACATCGGCAGCAGAGGACCGCTTGAGCTTGGAAGTGGTCCAGGAGACAGAAAATGTCACGGTGGTTGGAAGCCCAGGACCTGTGTGACCATTCTTTGTCCAAGTGACTCTTCCACAGTAATTCATGCTTTACATGCATGTGTATGTTCATGCTTGTGGTGCTTAAACTCTTTATATTCTTTCCTTGACTGACACATTGAAAGCAAATCTGGCATATAATGTCGGTCGGCGAATCTGAGGCTTGATCGAAAAAGGCCCAGACTTCACAGGTCCTCGACTTCTTTAAAAGTGAAAACCTAGTACCGGTGTTCCCACTGCCACCAGTGACCACGGCTGGTGGAGTAATGTCAGCGGACTTGTGCGACCGCCCTCTCCCTTTCTGAGGCCGGACCCGCACTGACACTATCCCATCCTCCTCCTCCTCCACTGATGATGCGCTCGCCAGCTGCTGCTCAGAAGACCATGTTAGATCCGCATTGTCATAATTATCACAGGTAACTTCCTTTTCCTGAGTCTACATCCTCAAGCTGTGGGCTAGAAGCCACAGGCACTGTAAGGCATTGCTGATTGCTCGGGATTTATGCCAATGGACCAACTTCCTTCTCCTCCTCTGAGGTCATCAGCAATTGGGTGTCAGAGCAGACAAAATCATCCTCTTTGGCCTCTTGATCTTTTGAAATGCCTTCTGAACCCAACCACATTGTGTCATCAAAGAGCTCTTCAGAGTATGGATTATCTGGAGTGGTCTGTATATTGGCCTTCAGGTTGGACTTATGATGATGATGATGACATTTGTGCCCATGACTGAGAGGAAGAGGAGGTAAAACTGCTGGATGCAGGGTCTGTTAACCACTGAAGAACAGATTGACGCCACTGTTCAGTACTGAGATTCACATGGAAGAGACCAAGTGATGACAGGCCTGACGGTCCTGCAACTGATGATGTGCTCACTTGTGTGTTGTCCGGAGCACTGGAAGGAGTGCCTTGTCTCATACCTCTAACTTCACTTCCTACACCCCTCCTTGCTTGCTTACCACCTCTAGTTCTCTCCATGTTCAAAAAGTGAAATATTAAAAAGCTAAAGATTTGGTTAGAGTCTCTAATGCAACAACTCTAACCCCAAAACTGGAACAATAAACTTTTGGGCACTCAATCACATTTGCAGCAAGAAACCAGTATATGAAAGTGATTTCTTTTTATAGCAGATTTGCTTACTGTCTTCTGCACTAGCAATACCCCCACAAGTGGTACGATTAACTTTTGGGCACTAAATCACATTTTCAGCACAAAAACCAATATGTGAAAGTAATTTCTTTTTATAGCAGATTTGCTAACTGTCTTCTGCAATAGTTGTACCCCTACAACTGGAACACTAAACTTTTGGGCGCTCAGAATGAAGATGGGAAAGATGCAGCCAGCAATATGAAAATCCCTAACTATTGCTGTCTATGATTCCCTAAGTTTGCTGTCTCCCTCCACTAACTAATCTAACTAGCAGCTTTTCCTGTCTATAATGGCTGCAAAATAGTGTGAATAGGGTGAACTGCAAATGGTGTTCACCGGGAAATACAGTGACATACATATCCCTACACCCTCCATGGTGACGTTTTTGACCCCCCTCTGTTTTCTGCACTAATTGGATGGCTGCCAAAAGTGCAGGAAGCAGCTGAATTACAGTTACATAGTTTGTCAGGCCGAAAAAAGACATACGTCCATCCAGTTCAGCCCATTTGCTAAAGTGTTGCTAAAGTGTTAAAGTGTTGATCAAGGGAAGGCAAAACCCCCATGAGGTAGAACCCAATTTTGTCCTCATGTTAGGGAAAAAATTCCTTCCCGACTCCAATCTGGCAATCGGAATAAATCCGGATCAACGACCCCTCTCCAGAATCCTAGTCACTATAACTTGTTAAAATTACATCTAGAAATGTATCCAGCCCCTTTCTTCAAAATCCTAGTCACTATAACTTGTTATATTATCACTCTCCAGAAATGCATCCAAGCCCTTCTTGAACTCTGTTTTTAAATTTCACCATGACAATTTCCTTCTGGCAGAGAGTTCCACAGTCTCCCCGCTCTAACAGAAAAGAATCCCGTTCTATGTCTATGTAGAAACTTTCTTTCCTCAAGACTTTGAGGATGCCCCCTTGTTCTACATACAGTCCTGGTATAAATAAATCTTTAGTAAAATCTCTATATTGCCCTTAATATATTTAAACATATTTATTATGTCCCCCCGAAGCCGTCTTTTCTCTAAACTAAATAGCCCTAACCTTGTTAATCTTTCTGGGTATTGCAGTCCACCCAGTCCTTTTATTATTTTTGTTGCCCGCTTCTGTACCTGTTCATGCTCCACAATGTCTTTCCTGTGCACTGGTGCCCAAAACTGTACACAATATGCCATGTGTAGCCTAACCAGTGTCTTATATAGTGCGAGAATAATGTTCCCATCATGTGCCTCCATGCCCCTTTTAATACAACCCATGATCCTTTTAGCCTTGGCTGTTGCTGCCTGACACTGGCTGCTTCAGTTAAGTTTACTGTTCACCAGGATTCCCAAATCCTTCTCAATGTCACTTTTACCCAGTGTTTTTCCATTTAACATGTAATAATGGATTTTTCCTACTCATGAGCATTTATCAGTGTTAAACCTCACCTGCCACTTCTGTGCTCCAATCTATCCAGATCCCTTTGTAATCAGTATCATCTGTAAAGATCGATATTCTACTGTGCAATCCCTGTGTAAGATCATTTATGAAAATATTAAAGAGGATAGGGCCCAATACTGAGCCCTGTGGTACCCCACTAGTAACAGGGATCCAGTCTTAGTATGCACCGTTAATTACCACCCTTTGTTTTCTATCAGTGAGCCAGTTGCTTACCCAGTTGCACACATTTTCCCCCAGTCCAAGGATTCTCATTTTACTTACCAACCTTTTATGTGGAACAGTATTAAATGCTTTAGAAAAATCCAAATATATGACATCCAGTGCCTCATCCCGATTCAGTCTGGAACTAACTTCCTCATAGAAGCTGATGAGATTAGTTTGACAGGACCAATCTTTCATAAACTCATGCTGGAGTGGCGTTATACATTTATTTTCAGTGAGATAGTCCAGGATAGCATATCTGAGAAAACCTTCAAACATTTTACCCACAACAGAGGTTAAGCTTACCGGCCTATAGTTTCCTGGACCACTTTTTGACCCCTTTTTGAATATTGGCACCACAATTGCTATGTGCCAATCCTTTGGGACATACCCTGTTATTATACAGTCAATAAATATAAAAAATAGGGCCTATCTATCACATTACTTAACTCCCTTTAGACACGGGGGTGATGTAAACCGTCAGGGCCTGGGGATTTGTCTATTTAAGCTTCCAAAGGGCGGACCTGCACTTCTTCCTGGTTAGACAAGAAACATTTAAGTTGGAATTTACCTCCTCCCTTTGCTCATCAACAGGAAGCTCATCCTCCTTGGTAAATACAGTGAAGAAATAGTTTAATAGGTTTTATTTTTTTCTCATCGCCCGCTATCGTCTCTCCCGCAGTACTTTTTAAAGGGCCAACGTTTTCTTTTTTAATATTCTTACTATTTATCTAGTTAAATATTTTGGGGTTAGTGTTACTTTCTATGGCAATATGTCTTTCTGTCTCCAGCTTTGCTGCCTTAATCATTTTTTTACATATTTTATTTTTTTCTTTATAGCTTTTTTCTGCCTCTTCACTGTCCTCCTGTTTTAGTATCTGAAACCCTTTCTTTTGTTTTTATTGCCTCCTTTAATCTCTGTTGATCCACATTGGGTTTTTCCTGTTTCTAATTATTTTTTTACCACATGGTATGTACCTCCACAGTGGGCGCCTAAGATGTTTTTAAAGATCTCCATTTTTTTTTGTTTGCTATTTTTAAACACCTGTCCTATCAATACGGTTTAGGGCCTCCCCTAAGCAGGATAAAATTAGCCTTCCTCAATTCAGTGTTTTTGTGGCACATGACAAAAAGCTGTATTGAAGGTAAATGGAAGTTATATATTATGGTCACTATTCCCTAGGTGCCCCTCAACCTGAACCTTTGTTACTCTGTCAGGTCTTTTAGTCAATATTAAGTCTAGAATAACCTTTCCTCTAGTAGGTTCCTGCACCATTGGGAAAGGTAATTATCTTTAGTAATAGACAAAAACATGTTTCCTTTGTGAGGGCTACAGGTTTCAGATTCCCAGTTTGTCTGGGTAGTTAAAGTCGCCCATAATAACAACCTCATTCTGATTAGATGCTTCATCTTTTTGCCTGAGGAGCATATCTTCTATGGTTCTGTTATATTTGGGGGCCTATAGCAGACTGCTATTAGAATTATATTACTGTTATTACCCCCATGTATATTTACCCATAATGATTCCACC
Organism: Phyllomedusa bahiana; assembly: GCA_025379985.1. Lineage (NCBI taxonomy): Eukaryota > Metazoa > Chordata > Amphibia > Anura > Hylidae > Phyllomedusa > Phyllomedusa bahiana. The sequence goes on from JAODAL010084582.1 coordinate 7,004, forward strand.
TGTTCATTACCTGTACCTATATCTTCCCGCAGTGTTGGCTTCAGACAGGATTTTACACACCTCCCCCCTTCCGGTGTTTATGGTCTCTTCTAAAAAGACTGTAACCCTGCAAGTTAACCGCCCAGTCGTAGCTCTCGTCCAGCCATGTCCCAGTTATCCCCACTATGTCATACTTTTCTTCTGCAATTAATAATTCTAGTTCATGTACTTTGTTGGTGAGGCTCCTGGCATTGGTTAGCATGCAATTTAGAGATTTTTCAGTTTTTATTCCTGTCTCCCTATTCTTTTTAACTATTGGTAATTTATTACTAATTTCCAGCTCTATCTTTACTATCTTGCACGATATATGTGTAGTTTCCCTCCCCCCCAGTCCCGAGTGTAAATATTCCCTCCAGTTCCTACCATTTTGTCCCCCCAATACAGCTGCACCCTCCCCATTTAGGTGCAGCCCGTCCCTAGCATAGAGTCTGTAGCCAAGACAGAATTCAGCCCAGTTCTCCAAAACCTAAATCCCTCTTTCCTACACCAATTTTTGAGCCACTTATTCACCTCTCTAATCTCCCTCTGCCTCTCTGATGGGGCCCGTGGAACAGGTAATATTTCTGAAAATATTACCCTGGAGGTCCTTGCCTTGAGCTTTATGCCTAAGTCCCTGAAATCATTTATAAGGACACTCCACCTACCTCAAACTTTGTCATTGGTGCCAATGTGCACCATGACCGCTAGATTCTCACCAGCCCCACCCAGCAATCTGTCAGCCCGATCCGCGATATGTCGAACCCGGGCTCCAGGTAAACAACATACTGTTCGACGATTCCGGTCTTTGTGGCATATTGCCCTGTCTGTGCCCCTTAGAATGGAGTCCCCAACTACTAGCACCTGTCTAGTCTGACCTGCACTTCTATTCCCCATCTTACGGGAGCAGACATCCCCCTCATCCCCCAATCTTGCAAATCTGTTGGGGTGTGCCAGTTCAGGACTAGCCTCCCTAACACTTTTCCCTCTACCCTTCTTTCTAACTGTTACCCAGCTAGCTGCCTCATGTTACTGCACCTCCATGCTACCATCCTCCCCAACATCTACTCCTGCGAGTGATTGCTCAGTGAGCAGCAAACTCGATTCCAAGTTGGCAATGGATCTCAGTGTTGCCACTTGCTCATTTTAGATTAGGATAAAGGGCTTCTAAATTGTGCAGTGTGCACACATCTTGCACAGCAGTATGCCCGCTCGAACTGTTGGTCAAGGATGGCATACATTGCACAGGTTGTGCACTGGACAGCATTGTCAAACATGTAACTCATGGGGATGTTACAAAAAAAAAAAGAAAAACAGATACAAAAGCCCCAAATCTAAAGTCCCCCAATATTAAGTCTCACACTTAAGCAAAACGACACGCTTTAGACAAAACAGACACACTCACATGCTCAGAATACTCGATTAGGCTACTTAGCTTTTAACCCTTTGATCTAAAGCAGATCAGCAGTGCAGCAGCAACTCTCCTTTGAGAAAGCCAAAGTTTAATGTGAAACTAAAAATGGTGCGGGTGAAAAAAACTTAAAGATCAACTCGATCTTAATTTTTCTTGATCGGAACGATCAACACTAGTGCTGCACAGTGAGAAGTGTGTTCTAATACAATAAGATATTTTTTTCTTTTAATGTGCCATTTTATGGCCATATTTATATAAGCTTTATTGAAGCATTCTAAAAATTTGCATAAAAGTGTAGATACAGCTTATGAATTTCAGGCCATTTTACTGGCTCTGTGATTAAGGGCCAGTAAAATGAGCTGAGTCTGAGCACTCTCTGGATCCATGGAAGCCTGAGACTAACACATGCTGAGCGTGGTAAGCACCTTTTCTCCTGTTTTCGAATACAATTTGTATTGTTTTTAGCAGTCTATAAAAAAATTAAAGATATAGTGTTTTGTATATTTATGCTACCACTGTATCCTATGTGAACTGGAAACACAAGATCATGCTGATACGCAAAACATAACATTTAATATTAAGGGAAGGGAAGGTCCACAGTATCTGGAGCTGATTTGGTTAAGCAGACTGTGGGGATCTATGTTGACATATTCTACAAGATTTTGTTGTTAGTTTGCCATCCTACATACTTAACACATCAGATGTGTGGAAGAAACTACTGTGGAATCCCAGGTGTTACTTACATCGATTGATGTAGAAGCGCTTTATAGTAGCTCCCTTGACCCTTAGGATTGCTGCAACAAACTATTTCTTGTACACGAGCGGTTTACAACACCCAATGGATAGTAAATTTTGTTTTTTAAATTTATTGGATTTTGTCTGAGGCATAATTATTTTTTTTTTGGGGTCCCCCACCTTCCCAACCCCCTCGGGGGCCTGTTTTATGGGGATCTTTGCGCTCCCACATTTTCAAATTTTTTTGGGGCCTGGTGGGGGGCCACCCTGGTGTTCACCTAAAAGGATGAGGGAATCCCCCCCCCCCGCCGGATTTTGTTCTGGGGGAGAGATATTGATGATATTTTTATCCCCTGGGATGGCACCAGGAAGGATTTTGGGGCATTTGGGGGCCCTTTTTTTAAATTTTTAATTTCCCGTGGTTTACTTTTTAAACCTCTTGGTTTTCTTGTGCTTTATATCCCTTTTCTTTGGATTTTATGATCACAAAGGATAGATTTTGTAAAATACAAAATGATATCTGTCGTAAACCTACAGCCATGAATAGTCTCTTAAGATGGGAGAGTCTTTATTCTATCCCTCTTAAATGTGGCATACCAAATGGCCAATACCTCAGAATGAGGAGAAATTGTTCAAGCTTGAGGGTTTTTAATAGACAGGCACTATGAGTCTTTAATTACTTTTTTTAATCTGCTTTTGGGGCCTTTTTTTTAAATTTACATCACGTCCCGGGTTTTGGGAAAGTGCTCTTTCTGTTTTATGACTCATTGGGTTTTCAGTTTGTTTTTGGGGGCTTTTTTTTATGCCATTTTTTCTATGCGGTTCTATTTGGGGAATTTCTTAAAGAAAAAGAGGCACATTTGGTTTTTTACTCTTTTCGGGGTTCCGTAAATGCATATTTTTATTTACATCCGAAAGCAAACAAGCATTTTTGGGGACATTGAGAAAATTTTGACAACGGCGAAATTTTTTCAATTTTGTGTTTTTCTTATTGGGTTTTTTGGGGATTAGGGGGAGCTGTGTATTAGGTATTTAACGAGGGTATGTAATGAAATGTGGCTGCTGTACATCATAGCCGAATGTGTGTCATCTTACACACTTTTGACAACATGTATGAACGGTCTGGCATCTTTTCGGCACGAGATCTAGCGCAGCCCCGTTCGCTATTTTTTTAAAGGGTTGGGACCCCCAATAAAGGCTTGCAGAGCGCCCCCAGCACTTTTTTTAAAGCGGGTTTAATCGGGGGGGGCAGGAGGGTGTGCCCTAAAACTCTTACTTTTACCCCATTTAAAAAGCTTCAATTTAAAGGGAAAACCCTGGCATTACTGCGGAAACAGGTAAATTTTATTTTAAAAAATTTTATGTCTTTTTAATGTAAATATGACGAAATGGATTAAAAGCCAAAAATATTATCTAAATTTTATATTTATTTCCTTTTTTATTTAATATTACCCTTTTTTTGTATATTTGAAAAAAAAATTTAACCCATATAAAAATTTTGTTCTTTCTGCAATTTCTTTTTTTTGTTAACCAAAAACGTTTTATGTTTCCCGTACCTTCAAGGAAATTATTTTGTTGCTCCTTATCTGATACAAAAAAATTTTTTTTTCCCGTTTCTACAAATTTTTTGGGAAGTCCATAATTTGGGGATTGTTGATCATTATATGACGATAAAAAAATTTTTTTGCAAGCCTCCCGAACATC
>JAODAL010084583.1:0-10871 GCA_025379985.1 Phyllomedusa bahiana
GGTGGTCCGGGGACCCACTACCCAGCCGTCACAGGTATATTTTTTGTGTTTTTTAACTGTTATACATGGGTGTGTATGGTCTGCAATGTATACATAGTGTGTTTACGGCTTGCAGTGTTTAAATGAGGTGTACTGTCTGCAGTGGGACAGGTGTCATGTGGTACGAGTGTGACTTTTGCATTGTGTACATGGTTGTTTCTGGCTGTGTGTGTGTCAGAGTGGTACATTTTCGCATGTGTGTACAGGTGTGTTTACAGGGCTTGCATGGTGCACAATGTGTACATGTTGCATTTGGTAAAAGGTGTTTACAGGGTGTGCATGTTGTACAAGTTTTGTACATGCTTCATGTCGCAATGAGTGTGTTCATTTTTGTTTTGTTTTAACATGATTTTTTTCATGGGTGTCGGGTGTGGGGGATGTGTTGGGTGTGACCTCCCGTGGGGGATGTGTTGGGGTGGGAGTTTTCCGGCGTGTGTGGGATGGCCCCGGGCGTGTGCGGTGTGCCGGCGTGTGGGGGATGTGTGGGTGGTGAGATGTGTCGGCGTGTGCGGATTGTCCGGGTGTGGGGATTGTTGGCGTGGGGGGGATGTGACGGGTGTGGGTATGTGCCCGGTTGGGGGTTGGGATGGTCTGGCGTAGACCGTGTTGCGGAAAGTGTCTGGTGTCCCAAAAAATTTTTTCCTTTTCTTGACAGAAGGATAAGTTTTGTTTTTTTTTTTTGGACCCGGGGGGGGGGGCCCTTGAAAGGTTTCTATGGGGCCCTGCCATTTTTAGTTACGCCCTTATACGATGTCTAGAAAAAAAAAAAATTTGGGGGGATCCCCTGGTACCCAAGACCACTCATCCTGGCACTGAAGAGCATAAAACCCTGTGTAACACAATTATTGTGGGGAGGGATAAGACCGTCAATCACTGATCATTCACTAATACAGATTTTCTATTACAGGGAAAATATTTATGATAATTTTTTTTGATCAGTCTGGGGCTTTTTCTTTTTAAAAAAAAATTAAGTACAAGCTCGGGAAAAAGTATTGTATTTTGAAAATTTTTAACCAAAGACTTTTAACTTGAGAACCCTTATTTCATTGGATTTACTATGGGGAAGCAGCCGGGCATTACTACTGGGCCAAAGGGTTTAAGGGCCAAAATGAGTGGGAACGACATTGCACCTTTTTTTGGGAGAAGGGGGAAGCGGGTGGCACAAACCCTTTTCCCCAAAAATAAACAATGCATTTAAATTTTTTTGCCCTAAGAAGCGCAGGTCTTATTTCATTTTATACTTTTTTTTCCCATGAACAAAAATTTCACATTTAATGGAAAAAAAAAATCAACATTTTTAAATAACAGTATGATCATCACAAGCACACATATCCAGCCAAACCTGATTTCCATCAAAATTTCTTAGATCTTTTTTCCATGTACAACAATTTTGGAATTTTTACCATGTCAGCATTTTTCGGAACATCATCATAACTCTCCGAACCAAAATTTGGGGTAAATTTCTTGTGACTCCATTTAAATTTAAAAAGGGTTTATTAGTTTTCCCAATAATAAATTTTAACAAGGCAATAAAGTAAATATACATCATAATGCAAACTAATGATCACATTGCATAACAAAAGGCACCAACTATGGTCAAATATAAGAAGCAAAAAAGTAAAAAGGGGGGTCCAATAAGGGGCCAATGCAGCGGGAACCCATCAAAAAAAGAACTGTAACGTAATTTGGCGTACAACCGTTCTCAAGTAAAATGAACCCCGTTTTCAAAATAGGAGGGGGAAAAAAAGATAAAAGTAAAAAAAAAAAAGGGGGGGGGTTACATACAGAACCCGGTCTCCACCCCTCCCCCCCCAGACGCCGACTCCACCCCACCCCGACAGGCCCAAAACCCACCTAATGACAGTGATGTAAACGGTGCATAGGACCCAAAAACCAAAAAGTTAAAGCCCCAAAACCCGAGACGAAAAATACTTTTCCAAGAGCCCATGTCCCCATAAGGGTGGGGGTGTCCGCCCCGATCTGGCTACCAGCTCCTTCATGCAAGTGAGAGCCACTTCATCTACCCCCAATCCCCAAGGGGTGGCGGGGAAGTCTTTTCCATTTGCGCGGGATGACCGCTTTTTCGCCTGTAACAAGTGTTAATAAAAGATTTTTTGTATGACAGTCGAGGAAATGGAACATGAACAGGGGGAAAGACCCGGGGAGTGGGGAACAGTAATTTCCCCTTACAGTTTTCGGTTTGGGCTGTAACACCCTGCCCCCAAAAGGGGCAATGAGGGCGCCCCCCACCAAACGGGGGGACATGGTGCCCACCTCCGAGCCACAACGCCAGCGGGTTTGTGGGGTGTCCCGGGCCACCTTTTTATGTATTTTGACTCCCTTTTTCTTTTAGAATTTTTAACCCCCAATCTCTCGTGTCAAAGCAATAGCACTTTCATTAAATGAGCACCTCTGCCCCAGGTAGCCTCCCCCCCAAACAAGGTAAAACCAAACTAAATGATAACTAAAAAATAATTTTTGCGTTTGGGGGAAACTGAAAAAAACAACCCGCCAACAGGTCTTTTTTTTCAGGGAGGTCCCTTTGCTTGAAAAAAATTGCGCTAGGGGCCTTATTTTTAGGGGGGTCTTAAACTTGAAAAAAATTGCCCCTAGGGCTTTTTTTCAGGGGTTCTTTTTTTCGGAGAAACAGGTTTAGTTTTTTTGAATGTCACAAAAATCCCCCAAAAAAAAATTGGGGAAACCCAAAAGAACAAAGAGTGACTTTTTATCACTATATTTTCTATTTTGCCATAGGGAAAAATTTAAAATCCCACATTTCCCCAACTGTTTAAAAACCAAAAAATTTAAATTTTATTATAACTAACCTTTTCCCCTATACACACTATTTAAAAACCTGAAACCTTTAAACCCCATCATTTAAAACCCTTTTTCTTCTGAGGAAAAGGGGAATTTAACCCCCCTTCAATTTTCAAAATCTGGGGGAACCCCAAACCAAATAACAGGGGAGCCTTTTATCTAAGCCAAAATAAATAGCTTCAGTAAGGGGTCCCAAGTTTAACAAATTGGGCAGGTTTCCAATAAAAAAAAGACACAGAACAAATTAAGGGCCCCCTTTGAACACCCTCTGCAGGCAGGTGACACTTTTAGACAGAGGTAAGAACACAATTTTTAAAAAGTCATAAAACTGACCCTTTTGCCCCATGTTTTGCCAGCTAACCTGGGTTTTAAACAAGGCTTAGAGTCCGATCGGGGGCCTTATTTGTTTTTGTCTATAGATTAGACAAGTAGTTGGCTTGGCCCTTACTGAAGCTAGTACTTTGCTTAGATAAAAGGGCTTCCCTTTAGTAGGTGGGGTTTCCACCAGATTTTATAATAGAAAGGGATTTAAAACCCCCCCCCAAACAAAAAGGGTTAAAGATAAAGGTTAAATCATTTTTAAATATGTTATAGAGGTTAAGATTTAAATAAAATAAAATTTTTACTTTTTAGTGTTTAAACAATAGAGAACTGTAAGTTTAATTTTCCCTATGGCAAAATATAAATATAGTTCCTGATAGTAAACACATTATTAAAACCACTATTTATGTTTGCTTTTTTGAGTTTTTGACTTTAGGGTAATGGGCATTTTTTGCTATGGGGCCTTAAAAATTCTAGTTACATCTCTGGTTGTAGACACAGAATGACATAAAATAACTTGGCACTTTATATATTCTGGATTTTCATACTGACTATTTTTCCACAGAATAAATGGTTACTAAAATCCAGGTAGTGAGGATAACATGACTTGGAGCCCATCAGTGGTTTAAGTTAACTGATGGACCTTGTCGAATCATGTATTGTATGCCCTTACTCACTGCACCATGTAAGGCCCCCACTGGCCATTAGGCTCTTACCCATCAGAAATGTACATTCTTACTGGACCACAGCAATTAGGCTGATGATCTTTACAAACTGTATAGTGTGTTTTACTGATAATCAGGTACTATACCTCTCATGGAACATAGCTTAGCAATAGAAATTGACACATACAGACAACAGTGCCAGACCTGTACAATATTTTGAGATCTGGGATTATCATTCTTATTGAGTATAGAGGCTTGTAGTGTACATTTATATTAACTAACAACAAATCCAGTTCAGATTGCCAGGGGGAGGAAGACGCTGATCTGGAACCATTGTTGGTACATATTTATACTATGTTGGAGTCTTATTATGAAAGGCTACGGTACATACCCTGGCCTAGATTCTCAACTGTAGTACATTTACCGCAGGGTACGTGCAATGTCTCTTGGTGGTACTTGGCACTTTTGTAGTTTTTTTAATAGGCAGCATAGTAAAGGATCAAGGTGTGGGTGTGCTATAATGGAATCTGTTTAAAGGGAATATGTCATTAAAAAATGACATATTGTTTAACACATACTTTTATATTAAACACAGTTTTTAGGAATTTTTAGGTTTTTTTTAAATTTTTTCATATCACTATCAATATATATATATTTTTTTTTTAAAGATCCTGAAATCTTGCAGTTTTCACTTTGGCCAATAGGCCTTATAATAGTCTGATGCTTCCTGTTCTGTACAGAAAACCTTTCAGCTGTCTCCTCATTATCAGCACAGGCAGAATTACACTGAAAGGTGATACTGCTGTGTACTTATAACACAGGATCCACCATACACAATGGGAAATATCGTCACAGCTCACCCTCTAAACCCCCACACACTGACTTCTTCCCACGTCACAGATCATACCTAGAAAACTTTCCTATAGATGTCGGTTCCTGTTCATAGGATCCTATGTCCATGAAGATTCTGTAAAGAATCTGTCTAAGGGCATGTCCCCAAGGCACGGGTTTTCGGCCGGTTACTCAGCCGGTTTGCGGTTTTTCCGACCGCCTGAAAAAACGTCCGAAAACGAGCACAATGGTTCTCTATGGAAAACCCGTGCAGCAGTCCCCACTGCACGGGTTTTCCGTTGGGCAGTTTTTCCGCCCGCGGTCCGGCCGCAAATCATCGAACATGCACAATCTTCAGTCTGGTTTCCGGACGGAATCTGTGCATGTCAATGTGGAGGGGGAGGGCAGTCCCCCCCGCGGCCGTGGGGACGGACGCAAAACAGGACAAATACCGTCCGGCAAACCGGCTGGTATTCGTCCTGTGCAGTGGGGACGCGCCCTAAGGGTATGTTCACACGGCGTTTCTTAGATGCGTTTTTGGATCAGTGTTTCGGACCCAAAACAGACTCAAACACGCATCTATCAATGTGCAGTGTGAGTTACATTGCTTTCAATATAAAACACTCATTGGCGTTCAGACAAGTGATAGCCAATGTGTGTTTACATGCTTCTTTCTGATGCGTCTTTCGGATGCGTTCAAAGAATTGTCATGTCAATTCTTGACCCGTTTTACGCAGCAGATACCCTGTTTAAAACTATAGGGTTCGATTCTGCTGCAGCGAAAAAAAGGCCAAACACACAGCACACTTTGGGTGCGTGTTGGATGCATTTTACGCAGCACTTTTGAATACTTTTTTGGGATCTGAAAAACATATTCAGAATGCCGTGTGAACATACCCTAAATGCTGTTAAATGCAGTTCAGTCAAGATGGCTACCACCATAATCATATATAGACAACAGAAATAAAAAAAACAACCTACAGTCAAAAAACTAAAACTGCTAGGAAGAAAAGAATATGTATCAGTATCTCATTTTAATTAGTAAAAACTATTTATTAATGATATATTCCCTATAAATTGGGGGTATATAAAGTCACATATGTAGATTCATATTTAAAACCAGGAATATTGGGGTTTGTGGTACAACTGTCCCCTAGGACAGACTATACGGCCCGCGTGGCACATCCGGCCCGCTAGCTAGCCGGATGCGGTCTGTGGCCCGTACAGTTCCCAGGTCTGCTTTAGACCATAATAATAGTAGCGCTGAACACCCACCGTGGCTGGGTAGCACTGAGAGGCCACGGCGGGCCATCAGCATTACTATTAATATGCCCGGTACTGAAACTGGGCAGCGAAGCGATGAAGTGAGCTCGACGCACTGCTGCCTCTCCTGGACCGTACAGCTGCCAATCTTTTGTGCAGCCGAGTAGCTGCCGGAGGAGCGTCCCGATGCTGGCGCCGTGATGACGGGCAGACGAGGAAGGCACTGGGCCAAGGAAAGAGGTAAGGTGAGTATTAATGTTGTTATTTTTAATGATGATTACCTGCCTGAGGGGACATATCTATATACCTGCCTTACTGAGGAAAGCTATATATACTTGCCTTACAGAGGGGAGCTATATATACCTGCCTGAGGTGGTCTATCTATATACCTGCCTTACTGTGGGGACATATATCTATATACCTGCCTTACTGAGGGGACGTATCTATTTACCTGCCTTACTGAGGGGAGCTATATATACTTGCCTTACAGAGGGGAGCTATATATACATGCCTGACGGGAGCTATATATACCTGCCTTACTGAGGGAAAACTTATATACCTGCGACGAGGGACATCATATCTATATACACCTTACTGAGGGACCTATATCAATAACCTGCCTTACTGAGGGCATAAACTATTACCTTCCTTACTGAGGGATATAAAACCTGCCTGAGAACAAATCTATATACCTGACTGACTGAGGAGACATAAATCTATATACCTGGCTGACTGAGGGGACATATATCTATATACCTGCCTTACTGAGGGGACATATATCTATATACCTGACTGACTGAGGGGACATATATCTATATACCTGCCTTACTGAGAGGACATATATCTATATACCTGCCTTACTGAGGGGACGTATTTATATCATACTTGCCCACTTTTGAAAGTGGAAAAGCAGGAGATTGAAGAGGGCACGCCGCGGCAAAACATTTGCATGGACAGCCCATCTTGTTGGTGTGCCACGCCCCTTCAAAAATCCACACCCACTCCACCTAACTGCATAACGGCTTTGGAAGAAAGCCAGGTAGATGCCCTCTCTAGCCAGGTAGTAGACCGCCATAACCAGGTAGTGCCTCTTACAGGCAGGTAGATGCCCCTTGTAGCCAAATAAATGCCCCCTTGCAGCCAGGTAGATGCCCCCTTGCAGCCAGGTAGAGTCCCCTCTGTAGCCAGGTAGTGCCCCCTCTGTAGCCAGAAGCCCTTGTAGTCAGTAGAGCCCCCTTGTAGCCAGGTGAGCCCTGTATCAGGTAGAGCCCCCTTTGTACCAGTAGAGCCTCTTATAGCAGGTAGAGCCCCATTGTAGCAGGTAGATGCCCCTTTGTTGTCAGTAAGCCCTGTGTAGTAGTAAGCCCCCATTTGGAGCCCGGTAGAGCCCCCTTTGTAGTCAGGTAGATGCCCCCTTTGTAGTCAGGTAGAGCCCCATTTGTAGCCAGGTAGATGCCCCATTTGTAGCCAGTTAGTGCCCACTTGTAGCCAGGTAGATGCCCCCCTTTGTAGTCAGGTAGATGCCCCCTTTGTAGCAGGTAGGGCCCCCATGTACCAGAGACCCCATTGTAGCCAGGTAGAGCCCTCTTATAGCCATAGAGCCCCCATGTAGCAGTAGATCCCCCTTTGTAGTCAGGTAGATGCCCCTTTGTACCAGTAGTCCCCCTTTGAGTTCAGGTAGATCCCCTTTGTAGTCAGGTAGATGCCCCCTTTGTGGTCAGGTAGATGCCCCCTTTGTAGCCAGGTAGATGCCCCCATTGTAGTCAGGTAGAGCCCCCTTTGTAGCCAGGTAGAGCCCTCTTATAGCCAGGTAGAGCCCCCAGTGTAGCCAGGTAGATGCCCCCTGTGTTGTCAGGTAGATGCCCCGGTGTAGTCAGGTAGATGCCCCCTTTGGAGCTAGGTAGATGCCCCCTTTGGAGTCAGGTAGATGCCCCCTTTGTAGCCAGGTTCCCCTTTTGACCAGGTATTCCCCCCCCTTTGTATCATAACCCCCTTTTTGTAGCCAGGTAGAGTTAAAAAAATAAAAAAAAAAAAGCCATTTTCCTCGCCGGGCCCTCCCTGCAGCTCGTCAAGCTCCGGACACTCCCCCCAGCGGCGGGGGAGTGAACACCGCCGAACACCCCCTGCAACGCTGATCGATGTACAGCCAAACCCCGGGTCTGTAGGGGAGAAAAGGGGAGATGGGGGAATGACCCTCCGCCTCTCCCTGTAAGGCAGCTGCAGGGAGGGGCAGCGCGACTGACTTGGGGCGCACCACACAAGCATTCAAACCGTGGGGGGGGTGAGTGGCCGGCCCCGGGTTTTAACCCCCCCGTAAAGGGGCCCGGGGGCCCAGGACGCCTACCTACGTGGGGGTGGGGGTCATTTAAAGAACCCCCGCTCCCCTGCGGGCGGGGGAGGTTCCCAACCTGCCGGGGTGGGGGGGGGTACCCACATTAGGGGGACCCCCTCGCCAAAAGCGGGATTTTGGCAGAAGATTTTTATACCTGCCTTTTTGAGGGAGCTATCTAACCTGCCACGGGGGTACAGAGTAATTCCACAAAAATACCCCCCAAAAAAAACGTTTTTTTTTCCCGTTCACCCTCTGCTTTTTTTTTTTTATTATTAGTCCGGCCCTTCCAAAAAACCATCCCACTTTCTCATGGGGCCCCATGGAAAATGAATTGCCTAACCACAGTTTTGTTTCAATGTATACTTAAGGCAACATGCTTTAATACTGAGTAAAAAAATAATTAAAAGCAATCAACATTTATTTTAAAGACCTCTAGTGGAAATAAAAATATTTAAATAAAGTTTATTAAAAGAAAAAGGCTTGCAGTAAAAACTGGTTTCATTTGGAAAATGTGTTACATATTAATGCATCTGGAGCACTTAGACGTTGAAAAGCACATAGAACTTTTTTTTTTGGGAAAGGGAAAATGTTATTGACTTTAAAAGGGGAGAAACACTCCTACTTCGGCTGTTTCACACTGCTCTTATTTCTCACCTGTGAATGCGGGGGCGTTTTTTTTCCCCTCCCACGGGACATCATCCCCCCCTTCACGCGGGCCAGATTTCCCCCCCCCCCCCCCTCTAGTCCAATACCGTGTTTTCCCCTTATGCTCTTAATTTTATAAGAGCTGTAACATCCCAAGGCGCATCAAAAATAATAATAACAAAATTTAATCTTTTTTTCTATAGCGCCAACTATTCTCAGCACTTTACAAATTCAAGGGTAAACATACATCATTACACATTAAAAGTATTTTACAAAGAGACAAAAAGGTTTGAGGGCCCTGCCATAAAAGTTTACAACTATTGGGGGTTATGGGTAAACATAGGGAAAGAATGCCAAAATTTACAATGGGCCGCCAGTTTCAAAAAATAGGGGTCGTTTACATGAAAAATAACCCGCCACCCGACTGTACATCAAAACAGATAAGGGCCTGTGAGTGCCCTAGTGAGGAGTGACAAATGTGTGTGATAGAGTTAGGGATCGGGGGGCCAGACTGAAAAGATTATTTTCGGGGCCCTTTTAAAAACGTGGGGTTTTGGAATGTGCCTGAGCCCGGGGTAGCATTTTCCAAAATTGGTGCCGCACGTGGAAATCTTGTAGACGACAGGGGAGGTTCGGAGTTTGGGGAATGTAGCATACATCACAAGGGGGAGAGCAGGGGTAACTGAGCACTAATTTCTCACGCGGGAGAGTATACAGCTTTCAAAAACGGCAAGACTGCGCCTATGCAGAGAGTTAGGGACAGGGGCAAAAATGTCATGTTTTTCTCATTGTACAATCTGTGCAACTTGTTTTTGCTGGGGGGGAGACAGAAAAGCTACGGGCCCCCAAATCTGATCGGCAGGGGTCGATCAATTGTCAATTTTTTTGATTGTGTAAGCCCCTTTAGGTAATTTCTGTTTTTTTCTGCCTGTATAAAATGAAAATGCTACGGCCCCTAAATCTGAGTCAAGCACAGTTCCGTGAATCGACCCGGGGGGACAGAATGTAAATGAGCCTCACTAGGAATTGCAAGGAGGGGGACAGGAGGGGTTCGACCCACACTGGATATCAGTTTAAAAAAAACACAAGAAAAGAAACTGTGAGAACAAGGGAGCTTTGCTAATGACATCCAATTGCAAAGTTGTTTTTTTTCACTGTCCCCTATCTGAAGACATTTAATGAAATAAAACACCCCTTTAAGGGCCTCATGTAGAAAACTGTCTCGGGGTAAGGGGCCTTCACACGGTTTTTTCGCCACGGATTAGGCCGTACTGGGGCGCCGGGTTTGGCTGCAGTACGGCGCCCAAACCTTTGCAAATTACGGTAATCCACTGTTTTTCCATAAGAACATGGATCCCGCATCCTACCCGCTCGGCAATTTTCCCCCGCGGGGAAAAGCACTTGCCATTATCCAGACCCCAAAACGCCCGTGGATAAGCAAGTCTATGGGTGGCGGCCCGCCCCCCCCCGCACCCCCCCCCCTTATCAACCGGAATTGCGACGCAATCCGGCTCGCAATTCCGGCTTGAATAACCGGTGATCCGGGGGGTTTAAAACTTTTTTTGTTTTTGGGAATAACAAAAAAAAGGAAACCCCTTTCAATTTTAATTTGTGCTCCGGGAAAAAAAAAGGGGAGCTCTATTTGTTGCTATGGGCAACAAAAAAGTCTTACACCCACACCGATTTCATACAGGAAAATCTTTGACCTAACAGCTTTCCTACATTCCCCCTAAGTATTGGGACAACTACGAAATCATCATTTGATGGTAGCCTTTTCTTTAACTTCTTAGGGTAATTCAATGGTGTTTGTGGCGAGCAATGCACCGCCCCCAATACCCAGGTATTTTAGAAGAACGGGGTCCAGCGCACTTCTAAGGCACTGGGGGCCGCACCAGACTTTTATTATCAGCGGGGGCTTACCTGCTTAATTCACTTTCCTCTCCCGATGATAATATACA
>JAODAL010084584.1:0-10871 GCA_025379985.1 Phyllomedusa bahiana
GGAGGATGGATGGGGCCAAGTACTACAAGATTTTGGCCAAAAACCTGCTCCCTCAGTAAGAGCATTGAAGATTGGGTTGTGGCTGGGTCTTTCAGCATGACAATGATCCTAAACACACGGCCAGGGCAACTAAGGAGTGGTTCTGTAACAACCATTTTAAGGTCCTGGAGTGGCCTAGCCAGTCTCCAGATCTGCTACAAACACAACGGGGCTATTAAGTAAATTCATATATTTTTACTTTACATTTTATCGTAGGTGTATGTGCAATACATTCAAAAGACGAATACCTTAGGCAATGAAATAACACAGTAGTAACGTGGCAATACTTAGCTGTAGTTTCATCCACTCATTTCAAAGGATAGATATATAAATTAGGTCATTGAGAGCTGATGATGGTGGAGTGCAGCTACGTGCTGCCAAACAGCGGCGCGACGTTTCGGAATACTTTCCTTCCTTTTTTAAGCTTAAAAATGAGTGGATGAAACTACAGCTAAGTACTGCCAGCAGTCGGATCTATACGGCATATATGCATAGTTGAGTCTCCAGATCTGAACCTAATTGGAAGTCTTTGGAGGGTGATGAAACTCAGTGTATCCCAGTGACAGCCCTGAAATCTGAAAGATCTGGAGAAGATCTGTATGGAGCAGTAAGCCAAAATCCCTGCTGCAGTGTGTACAAACGTGGTCAAGAACTACAGGAAACATCTGAGCTCTATGACTGTAAACAAAGGTTTCTGTACCAACTATTAAGTTCTGTTCTTCTATTGTATCAAATACTTATTTCATGCAATAAAATGCAAATTCATTATTTAAAAATCATACAATCTGATTTTCTGGATTTTTTTTTTTAAATTCTGTCTCTCACTGTTGAAGTGTACTTACGATAAAAATTGCAGACCTCTCTATTCTTTGTAGGTGGAAAAATCGCTAGTGTATCAAATACTTTTTTTCCACACTGTATGCTACCATACTTTGCCAAACTGTGTCCCCTGAAGAAATGTGTGTGGCACATGGAAACATGTCAAGACACTTTTTCATGTATTTTTAGGCTATTATAGGGACAGTGTGTGGAAGGGTCAGGTTGCGGAAGGGCCTCCTCTCCCCACGTATACAATACAATCTATTTGTAGGCGCGGGGAGATAATTGACATGCCATTTATTCACGGCGCTTACGCGCTGCAAGTAATGACAGTCCATGGGACTGGCGGGCTACCAGCCCCCCCCCCGCATCACGGAATTACGTGCCGATCGGCACGAGCTCCCGAACACCCCGCGTAATTGTGGAACGTACTGTACGCCGTGCAATTAGCTCTTTGAACTTAGCCTTAATCTTCTTCATCTGACTGTGAAGCTCCAGCCACTTGTGTTGACAAATGTATCAACAAAAAATGTGCCACAAGAGCTACCAGAAGGGAGTTTGTATGTGAGTTTCATTACACTATAATACTACACTACAGTAACCAATAATGATAGAATAACTATTTGTAACCCTTAGCTCAGTTATATTATACAGTTTTATGATGTTTTCTGTTTTCTAAGTTATCCTGCTCCAAATCATATAAACCAATATATCCCAGAGCTAACCTTCTCTCCTTCTTTCACATAGAGCTCTCAGATAGGGCACTACAAACCTGACAGGTGCTCTTTAAGTCATCCTGGTATTACATGGACAGCCATCCATCCAAATAGCTGCCACATTTCTCAGTAGCAGCCACGACTTTCTCCCCAAAAAATGTAAATGGGGTACATGGGGTACAGCCTAAATTTTGAAATTGGCTGCCTCTTTTGTTCCTCATGAGATATCCTCTATAATGATGTACATTCTGCAATACGACAATCAGTTTAAATGAAATTATGAGTAATTCACATGTTAGTACAAAGAAGGAAGATGAATAATCCTCAAATCAGCTACAAATGTCTCATATTCTATGGCAGGATAGACAGGGATCACAAGTATTGTGAGTCTTCAGGACTTGTACACATTCCACATGCTTTCCATAATTTGGATTGAATGTCATCCTCCTATTATAACTATTGTTTTAAGGTCAATTTTCCAGAGCATTTTATTGACTTACAAATGGCCATAGACACGACTAAAACTGTTCAGTAGATGGGAGTGTGTTGCAATGGGCATAACTGAGCTGCATCCAAAGGCAACAAAATAAACAATCCTGCCTAGTAAATATAAAGTCTCCGGTAGAAGCCAAGAACCTAGCGCAACATACACAAAATAAACAAGAAGATCAACACCTAACTCAGCTGGCCATTTATGTCGTGGAATATTTATTTGTGCATACATGCATGTGCTTTGTGCATAACTGCTTTTAATAAGTACATGGGAGATAAACAAACCTGGTCAAATCCAACCAGAGATCTCTTCCAACCAGTTTCAAGACTCGGGAAATATTTATTGAAAAAAACGTTATGTTTTAGGCTATGTCTACAAGGCATTGGACAAAAAACTCACTGAAAACCAAATCTTAAAAAGTTAATAAAACTGATTTTTTTTTTTCTTGGACTTTCACAAGCTGCTTAAAAAACAACCACTTTTGGCAACTTTTTTTTTTTTTGTAGATTTTTTTGCGCTTTTTTTACGCTTTTTTTGCAGAAATTTATATTTGCTGCATATTTCTGCAAAAAACACACCAAAAAATGCACCAAAAACCATTGGCCACTTTACATAGACTACACTAGTAAATTTTCTGCACCACTCTGCTCTGTCGTTTTTTGCAAAATTTTTAAAAAACGAACAGCAGCAAAAAAAAAAAAAAAACCTGTGGAGATTCCAGAACGTTTTTACTAGAAGTTCTATGGGACCTCTTTTCAGTCATTTTTAGAAAATGAAAAACACTGAAAAAACAGCTGTTTTTGTGTGCAGTGGAGACATAGGGCGACATGTATGATTTTTGTCGCCCAGGCACCAGTTTTATTGCATGCATTAGTAGCGTAGAATGTGCCTAAGTCTATGAACCTTTTCTACTGCGGGTCATAGATTTAGCGCTTTCTAGCTACTAAGCGACAATTCTGGCTCAGGTAAACCACTATTAAAGTGTTTTACCTGTTCCAGCAGTAATGCACCTAGTTTTGCTGTGCTAAAGCTATAAATGTGTAGAATCGTACGGTTGTAGTGCAACATGCCCCCAGCACACCCCCCGATCTCAGGAGCATTACAAGGTGCCAAGAGCACTTTGTAATGCGCCTGATACTGGAGTGCACCTGTCTATACATCAAGCACTCAGGGCTGCGCCAGTTTTTTGACTGAAAAGACACCAGATAACTGGCGCAGCTCCATACATACATGTCACCCATAGTCGTATAGACAACAAATAAAGAACATATATGGCAGGGCAACATTCTCATGAGGCAATAACGTTTTTGTATTCAGCCTTATTACACAGTCACCAGCTCTAAATACTAGGGTTATGTATCAATTTTGTAGTTTGTAGTTAGCGTATGTTCACACAGGGTAATTTTGGCGCATTTCGCTGTGTATTTGCGCTCTAACACGGGCGAGATGCATGCCGAAATTACAGGAATCCATAGTTCTCAGAGAGAACTATGGATTACGCCTCCTCTCCCGCTCGTACAATACGATCGTATTGTACGCGCAGGGAGATAAGTGACATGTCAATTATTTGTGGCGAATACACACTGCAAGTAATGAATGTCAATGGGGCCGGCGGGCTGCCCCCCCCCCTCCCCCCCGCGCCGCGGGAGTCTGCACGGATAAGCGAACTCCCGCAACACACGATATACTGCGGCGCATGCTGTGTGCGCCGCAATACATCGTGGGAACAAAGCCTTACTAATATGATCCTCAGTGATTTCATAGTTTTGTTCATTTTTAGACAAGATATGATACATTTAAGGTAAGATTTCAACCCCTTGTTCTTGAAATATGTTATGGTGAAAAGGAAATAGGGTGGGCGTAGGGTTGGACTGTCAGATTGCATTAATACATTTATGTTCCATTTATAATCTAAAGTATTTTGGACAGTAACAAATCATACGTAAGTGATCGCTATACTTTCTAGAGAGATCAGTTACTTATTGTGGCCTAGAATACTAAGTAGATCTTCATTGTTCTAGAGTACAATACTAAAAAGGTAACAGCCATATACAGTCATATACCAACCTGTGTGTACAGGACACTAGAATGACCAGAGTATAAAGAGTACAGTACCTTGTCCTTGAGTCACAGTGTAGAATTCTGCTTGTATTCGTGCAGCTTCCTTACGATTCCCCTTGACTATGTAGAAATGGCTGAGGATGGCAAGGCTGATTTTCACAAACAATTTGAAGCAGAAAAGTGCCAGGATAGTGAAGTAGACATTGGAGAGTTGCTGAGCAAAAGGTTTTTCCTCTAGCACCGTCATAGCTACACCACAGTCTTTGTCACTGTTTAGGAGTGGGTCTGAACTGTTGACAGGATCACATGGCTCCAGCCAGAAGCTGCTCACAACAGCTGGGACTGGGGAAATCAGATATCAGGTGCTCATGATGCCTGCTGCTGAAAATATGGGGATTATTTATGTTGGGCATAACTTCTAAGGCCACTTCCAGTTCCCTAAAGTCAAAGAGAATTACTGACGTAAAACAAATTAAAGCTGCAGATTCCCATTAGTGCTCTGAGAAGACCTTAATAATATCTATGAGCAGTTTTAGTCCCTGTTTCGGAAGCTAACATAAGTGCGTACAATGTGTATGGTAGGTTTAATATGTCAAATATGATATGCTAAGCACAAATTCACAATCTTAAAGGAATTCTCAAGGATGGTATTAACCACAGAGTGACCAATTTTTAAAAAGTATTTTGGGAAGATTCTATCACACAAGCTAAAATATAGACAGTCCTCTAATAACAAAAGAAAAGGCCATAATTACTATTGTAGATGCACAAGAAAAGTGTCATAAAATGCATATTTGGTGCATATTTGGTACAGCCTGTGTTATTGTGTTGCATTTTGTGAATGCTCCAAGGAGGTGTGTGGCTTAGCAAGGGTGGGTATGACCTCACAGTGACGGGCTGTGGCTACAATGCATCATGCTGTAGAAGAAATGCAACAAAATTCTGCCATAGAAAGATCGCCTATTAAGGCCATGTTCACACGGCCTATTCAAGACGTAATTGCGAGCCGGATTGCGCTCGCAATTCCGGCTTGAATAGGGTGCGGGGGCGCGGCCCGCCGGCCCCATAGACTTGTATTATCCACGGCGTGTATTGCGCATGGATAATGTGCAAGTGACTTTCTCCCTGCCCAGCGGATTCGCAGAGCGGGAAGGAGCGACGGAATCCACTGTTCTCTATGAGAACTGTGGATTACCGTAATTACTGCGACGGATTGGCGCCGTACTGCAGCGTAAATCCGGCGCGCAGTACGGAGCCAATCTGCGGCGAAATAAGCCGTGTGAACTGCCCCTAATAGTTGGTCTAAAAAAGATAGATAAGTCCAAAGATTAACCAAAATTATCAAACAGCAGGAGTTATTTTGATAAATCTGGCAATTTTTAGGTCTAATTTTTAGATAACAATAGTAAATGTGCGTCAATGTCTCCAAAATAAGGCTACTTTGAGGGCCCCATAATTAGTGCCAGCATAAATAAACAAAATCATTTCTCATTCTAGTGTGCCTGTTCTCCACTAGTAAGTAACCTGACACTGGCCAGCAACATCTATCAGGAAAATGTTGGGTAAATTCAGTTCTTCAAAATAAGTCTTTAAAGGAGTGTTCCCACCTCAGAAATAAAAGTCTGAGATGTGGAAAGATCCAATATACTTTGAAACTACTCCGTTTCCCCAAAAATAAGACACCCCCGAAAATAAGACCTAGTGCATTTTTTCATGCAATTCAGAGTTTGGCTGCTTATGCTGAGGTTTGTGATGAAATCACTACAGTATATTAATACAGGTTGATGTTTTGCTCAACAATAAATGTGAATTCTTGTTCATAGAAAAAAAAAAACATCCCCTAAAAATAAGTCTTAGCTCGTCTTTAGAAGCAAAAATTAATATAAGACAGTGCCTTATTTTCGGGGAAACAGGGTAAGGACCATGTATGAAAACTGTCTAGGTCTAAAATTCACTTTGTTGCCCATAGCAATCAATCAGAACACCCCTTTCATGTTTAAAGAGCGCTCTGATTGGTTGCTATGGGCAACAAAGTGAATTTCAGACCTAGACAGTTTTCATACATGTGGCCCTAAAAGAGGACTTTTCACCCCCCAAGAGAACATTATCAAATATTAGAAGACTAAAATATTTCTCAAATATGTTTAATTAGAAAAATTAAAGAACTTCACTTGTAATTCGTTTTTTTTTTCTTTTTATTAAAGAGCTAGCCCTTTAAGACAGGACTGAAGTCTGGCCAAATTGGACTCCTCACAGTATAATGGATCATTATTATGAAAGCTCTATGAAACTTCCTGCTTCTGAGCTGGGAGAGTCCACTGTGCAAGACAAGACCATGTAAGTCTCTATCAGCTGTACACTGGTAAGCTCTGTGCTGATATTTTTATGCTAGTTGTTATTACACTAGCTGCAGTGTGATATGGATGTTATGTGTAGAAAAAAGGAGAAAAAGGGGGCGCACAATCGTGAAATATGTTAAAACAATATAAGGGGTGGGAGTAGAAAATTCACTAATTTGATAGGGTTGTGCATAATTATAGAGGCACAACGCTCATGGGCACCTACAGGGCTTTTTGCACCGTAGCCGTTTAACACGGCAGCTGCCGGTCCTTCAGTGCCGGAGTTCCTCTGAAACGGATACAACTATAGACAAAATGGCGGATCCCAGCGCACGTGGAATCAATGACGCCAGAAGGTTTGGCAAAGGAAAGCTGTTTATTTTCTAAAAAAGCAAAGGGTTTATACTGCCTCTGATGAAGCGCCTGTGAAAGAAGGTGCGAAACGCGTTAGGCTTTTAAGTTTGTTTTAATCAAGCGAAGGATAAATCCTTTGCTTTTTTAGACAATAAACAGCTTTCTTTCGCCAAAACCTCTGGCGTCCTTGATTCCACGTGCGCCTGGATCCACCATTTTGTCCATAGTTGTATGGATTTATGTGTGCTATAGAGGAAGATGCTGGAAGCAACAGGTAAACCCTGTCAAACATATGTCCACAGTGTGCTGTACCTGATGCAGTGTATGTACAGTGAGAGACTCAGATTAACCCCTTCCTGACGGGCAGTCATAATAATATGGCTCTCATTTTTTTCCTCCTTGCCTTCTGAAAGCTATATCTTTTTTATTTTTCCACCTACATAGATATATGAGGGCTTTTATTTTGCGGGACAAGATGTACTTTCTAATGGTGTTATTCATATTACCATAGAATGTACTGGGGAACAGCAAAAAAATTCTAAGTGGGGCAAAATGTGAAAAAAACGTATTTGCACCATGTTTGCAGGAGTTTTTTCTTTACGGCGTTCACTCTTCGGTAAAAATGATGAGTTATCTATATTCTACAGGTTGATCCGCATCCGACAATACCAAACATGTATGGTTTCCTTTATGTTTTGGTACCGTAAAAAAATTCCAAACATTTTCTAGTTTTGAAATTTGCGCTGCGGCGCCATTTTGTGCGGCCAATAACTTTTTTGTACTAACACCTACGGACGTCAGTGAGGGGGAATTTTTACAGACTGAAGTGTACTTTTTATTGCTAGCAGTTTGGAATGCATGGGGCTTTCATCATTTTTAAACATATGCATCCACAATAAGTGAAAAAGCAGCTCACCGTTGGTGTTCCACCCCCAGAGACAGCACGGACAGATCAGAAGAAATCCTGCAGTCCAAATGAAGAAAATATTCCAGCTGGAGTCCAGGTAGGTGTTATTAGTAAAAATATACTCTTTATTTCTCATAAATTTTAAAAGCGTGTGATAGAAAATTTTCTTGTAATTCCAAAAACTGCAAAATGACGCTAACGCGTTTCGGAAGAAAATTCCTTAATCATAGCATGTTGTATGCAGACTACAACTCCATTTTTTAAAGGAATGTTCAATCACATGAACAGGAAGCAGTAGGGGGTTAACTCCATGTTTCCCATATGAAAACAGACAATAAGATTTCACGTCTCTAAAAACAAAAGATGTACTTTCTAATGGTGTTATTCATATTACCATAGAATGTACTGGGGAACAGCAAAAAAATTCTAAGTGGGGCAAAATGTGAAAAAAACTTACTTGTGCCATGTTTGCAGGAGTTTTTTCTTTACGGCGTTCAGTCTTTGGTAAAAATGATGTGGTATCTGTATTCTACAGGTTGATACACATCCGACAATACCAAACATGTACGGTTTCCTTTATGTTTTGGTACCGTAACAAAATTCCAAACATTTTCTATTTTTGAAAGTTGCGCCGCTGCGCCATTTTGTGCGGCCAATAACTTTTTTGTACTAACACCTATGGACGTCAGTGAGGGGGAATTTTTGCAGACTGAAGTGTACTTTTTATTGCTAGCAGTTTGGAATGCATGAGGCTTACATAATTTTTATTCCAATTTTTATAGGACGTGAAATAACCAAGAAACCACAATTTTGGAATTTTTTTCTTCTACGGTGTTTAGCATACGGGATAAATAATTTTATATTTTAATAGATCAGACTTTTTCAGACTTGGCTATACCAAATATGTGTATCTTTTTTATTATTTTAATTTGTTTATTTGTAAAATGGTGAAATGGAGGTGATTTGAACTTTTAATAGTTTTTAATTTTTTTTAGTATTTAAAACTTTTTTTTTTTAATCTAACTTTGAGTCCCTCTACAGTGTTTCACCACTAGGGGGCACAATCATTTATGCAGCCTAATTAATTGTATATACAATGCATTAGGGTGTACAAAGATGGCGGTTTCCCCACATCCTTCCTTGGGCCGGAAGTGGGAAAAGCGAAAACATGGCAGCGATGGAAGCCTTCACAAGGCTTCCACCTGCCATGTTAAGCAATCGGGAGCCAGCGATTTTGCCGCAGGTGTCCCGATCGCTGTGAGGAACGGTGTGTGGAACTGTTTCTCATTGATTTAGATGCCGTGGGGTTAAACAGTGCAGGGAGTGGCGGCGTAACTGGCAGGTATTAGCTGCAATTAGCTGCTAACACCCGGCGGCTGTGTAGTGGCATCGCGCTGCGATCCCTATGTCGATTAGAGATTAATCCTGTACAAAAAGCTATATACTCAGCTCCCCCTGCACAGTTGGTAACTCCCTACGGAAGGAATATTACCAGACTCTGTCTGACAAAATGAAACTAAAGCCTGATTTGCGCCAGGCCCAACACATTTGAATGCGCCTAAGTTATGTGCCTAGATATACTATGCTATGCAAGGCATACCTCATGCCAGATTTATAAACTCACATATGACAGGTTCATACATTTGGGCACAGAATACACTCATTTAATGAGCCTTAAAATTGGCATGAGGGCGCCTCTTGTCTGACATGTCAAACTAACTCTGGGTGCACAAACGGGAGCCCTTGTAGCTGTCTGGGGACACTGTTACTGTTTGGTACTATTACTATTACTATTTGGGGCACAAAGGGTCATTATTATGATCTGAGGCACTCTGGATGAGGAGTTTATACAAAGGTGTGGCACGGATAGGGAGCTGCTGGAAAAGTGAGAAGTCTAAAATGTTTGTGTGCAGAGATAAGTCGTGGCCGGCAGAAGTCATCATGGTGGTCTGGACCAGATGGAGAATAAAAAAGCACATGAACTCCAGTCATGCAAGACTTCACCCGTGAGTCACTAGATTTAACTGCACTGTAATCGCTTATATGTGTGCAGGGCCTGTGTACAACTGGTAGTTACTCTGTGGTTCTTGCATCCGATCAGGATCTGGTAGTTTTAGTTGATCCTCATGTAGTGGTATTATTGATAGTGATGGTCTTGGTATACTTTTTTTTTTTTGGAATATGTATGGTGAGATATTTGTATAAGTGTATTATTTGGTAACTACATGACTATTATTTCCAAGTATTAGGCTAACATACAAAGAAGAGGCTTTTAACCCCTTAAGGACCCTGGACATATGAATACGTCCCAGGGTCCATAAGAGACTTTGCAGGGGGATTGCTCCGCGACCTCTCCGCACAGCCGCTGGGTGTTAGCGGCTAGTCGCCGCTAACACCCGGCCATTACAGCGCGAATGGGCAGCGTCGCCCGCCCACGCTGTTTAACCCTTCAGATGCCGTGGCAAAGATAGCCACGGCGTCTGAATGAATGACAATCGGTGCCGCGCACTGATCGTCAGGGTGATCATCATCGCCACAGCATAGCTGCAGCGATCCCACCCCCGGACAAGGCAGCGGGGAGCCTTGTGAAGGCTCCCGTCACACCCATGTCCTGGTTTGCCCCACTTCCGTCCGCAGACAGGAAGTGGGGAAACTGCCATCTTGGTACAGTCTAATGCATTGCCTATGCAATGCATTAGACTGCATTGACAATCGCGCCACCTAGTGGTCAAGCACCATAGGTGGCCTTAATGTTAAAGTAAAAAAAAAATAAAATAAAGTTTTATAGTACAAAAAAAAGTAATAAAAGTTCAAATCACACCCCTTTCCCCATTTTACAAATAAAAACAATAAAATAATTAAAGAGTTACACATATTTGGTATCACCGCATCCGAAAAAGTCCGATCTATAAAATTATAACATCATTTATCCCGTACGCTGAACACCGTAGAAGAAAAAAAATTCCAAATGCCGAAATTGCGTTTTTTGGTCATTTTACGTCACTTAAAAATGGAATAAAAGTGATCAAAAATGTTGCATGCATTCCAAACCGCTAGCAATAAAAAGTACACTTCAGCCCGCAAAAAATGCCCCCTCCACTGGGCGTCCATAAATGTTAGTACAAAAAGTTTATTGGTCGCAC